>JADFUC010000159.1:0-309029 GCA_019722365.1 Lithospermum erythrorhizon
AGTTACGTATTGCTCAGTAGTCCATTAATTCAAACCCTTAGAACTAACATTAGCATATCACCATCATTAGTTTTTCCCCCCATATTATCCTTTTAAACAAAATTCCATTTATGACCAGATACATTAACCATCATATATCTCTTATGCTTAGATCCCAAGATTCATCGATATGCTACTAATTCCCACAAATTTTCCTCTTTTTTATCATTAGTCCAACTCTTCTCCGAGAGCCGAGTTTACTTCAAATCTTATAATTTATTTATGAATTCATTTATAACCTCAACTCATCCTGAGAAATTTATCCTCAACCTTCAATCGGAACACAATCGCTTATCACTTATCTTGCAACCCGATGATATCCAAACATTTTACTCCCCTTATCAATTTAATGTCATAGTCCTCTATTCCCCGACGAAGAAAACCAAATCCGCACTTTCGACTCATTTAACCTTTTAACCTTCTCAACCATCTATTCACGTCTTCTAACCATACTATAAGATTTATACTTTATAACTCTACTCAACTCATCTAACCACAAATTTAAATTTCCCAAATCAACATCTTTCATTATATATACTGTTATTAATATACTCAAATCAAGAAATCATCATTCTTTTCTCATGTCTTTTCCTTGACTACTCGAACAACCAAATTGCACCCTTAATCAAATCTTTGATGTTCCAACTATTATTACTAAATTCATATCTTACCTCTTTACATACTTTCTCCTTTCAATTCACAAATGCTTGTTAACTCCACGATCCTACACCAAATTTAACATATAATTACCCACGTATCATACCTTCTCATGGTTCTATTCCGTAAGCCTGCTTCATCATCATAAGGCGACTATACACAACTTTATACATTAACAACCACTCAACATCTCATTCCAATCTCATTCAACTGCGTTCAAATTCTAAAATTCCCTATTTATCATCGCCTTTAAATAATGTATCACCATCCCGCTTAAGATCCTTATTTCATAAAATTATTCAACACAATGTATCCAGCCTCAAAGTTTTAATAGAGTACTACTAAACATCTTTTTCTTTTCTCCCAGTCCCAAAATTTTCATTTTTTTTTTCCCACTTTATTCCAAGCAACAATTCACAATTTAAGCAACTTAGAACTTCAAAATGACAATCAACTAAAATATTCATCTTTATCCTAACTGCCTCAGCTTACATTAAATCCAACTTCATCCACTAACAGAGTACCAAATACTTAATTCCACCAATACCAATTTTTTTCCAATATTTCGTATGTACCAACATATTCCAATACATCTAGACGATCGAGAACCTCACAAGACAATCAAATTAATCAGAATAAATGCTTTACGGCAAAAATTTTCCCTTTATTTCAAATTATCCTCAATTCCTTAGTATCCATCGGAAATAGAATTTTCAATATCAACCTATTTATTACCCTTACATCTTCTCTTCTTTGCCTCTCATTCATATTCATTTCAATATTAATCTACTCCCGCCCTGCGCCGTCAGCCTGGAGGCTAAGGTCATCAACAACCTCAGACACCGTGAGTCACCGATCGATGGACGACAACATAAAAAAGACTTCATTTGACATTAATAATAAATAAAAATACACTTGTCCATCTTAATAACTAACAACATATATGTACAAAATAACGAACTAATACAAATCTACCTTAATTATACAACCCAAAGATACACAAGCATCCAAAATACAAATACATAGGAAAGCATGACAAACTGCATCTCCCCTGCTAATGAAATACAATACCCAAGTCTAACAACAATATACAAATCGACAACAAAAAAGAGAAATGACTCCGATGAGGAATTCCTAGCACACCGCCTCATCTACGATCTTCAATCATAGCCTATCAATGCAAATTCTTCAACAACCCCACCGATCAACCTTCTGTAACCTAGGCATAAAACGCCCGCCCATGAGAATAGGAGTCATTTATTAAGCCGAAAGTGGAATACAAATACCACAAATGGATCCCCACATACATATCTGGTTTCTATATAAATAAGATATGCTTATACATCAACCGTGCCACACACGAATAACAAATTCACAACTCACATGAATCCTTCTTATATTTATGTTACATAATATATTATTACTGAAGCTTATAATCATAATTAACGTGATATTCATTCGGGTGGAAATAAAGACAATAAAGGCATCAACGAGGAATCCACCTAAATAATACACACATGTGGAATCCACCTCCAAATAATACACACATGAGGAATCCAATCAAATAATACACACACACGAGAATCCACGTCCAAATAATACACATACGAGGAATCCACCTCCAAATAATACACATACGAGGAATCCACCTCCACATAATCGACGAGGCCTCCACCTTCATCCTCCCACCGAGGTTACACCCCTCAACGCAGTATATCACACCAAACCTCCCGAATCCAGGGGCTACCCACACAATATTCACACCACACCAAACTCCCGGCCTGGTCACCACCGCCTCCGCAAGTAACACACAAAGCAATCAAACACATCAAAGACACGCCCACACACAACACACACAAATTCCACAATAAAAATCTCATAACATGAATCATATTCACAACTATCCATGATATAAATCATAATCACTAATATCGCATTTATATGAATCGGGAATCAATTATCTCATAATATAACCTAAAATCTCAATTATTTCATCATATGAATCATAAATCAAAGTTTACACATAGTATCAATCATAATCACACAATAGACATATTTAACAATCCAAGATATCACACGTAATATATACAACATAATATATAATGGGTCCCCATCGTGAGATTTGTACTCACCATGAGCCCAAAGCAAGCACACGACTTCAGCAATCCTCGCTAGCATCCGTGCTCAACTCCTACTCAAGCGAAATTACATTATAACACATTTTGTAGAATAACCTCTTAGCATCTATATAAACCCCCAGCTGCTATACCACCACGCCTCACATTCAAATTTACAACCCCTTAGTAATCATCCTATCCCCAAGACGGTGATACACTTTAATATTCCAACATAACTACATTCTAATCGCCAACTTCGTAAAATCTCAATATTCGGTCATCGCCTTATTACCCCAACAATAACACTTTAAGCACATTCTAATCAATCCAACAATCAATTGACAACTAATTAATCCATTAAATACAACCTCCAATTCAAATGCTAAATGCTATACGAACTTTCCCCAAACTTTCTCAACCCAATCTCTACCTATCCATATCCAAACCAATAATTCTATACCCAAAACAACTATATTAAAGTCCTCTAACCTCATATTACAATTTAAAGTTCATTTAAGAAAAGTCAATAAAAGTCAACCCTCAACTTACACCACTTTCTAACCCCAATAATCACTCAAAATCACCGCTAATCCCCTATACGATACTCAGATAACATTTCTATGCCATAATAAATTCAAGATCTAAAGTCACAAAAACTATAAAAGTCAAATCTTCAAAAACTCAAGAAATATCTCAAAAGATTTGATCTTTCTCTTACCTAGATATGATTTAGGAGAAGAAAAATCACAACTTGTTTCAATTTAGGCGACAATCAACGAGAAATTAAAAATTCAAGGGGAGGATATATTACTACTCATTCATACTCATCGATATATCGATATTATTCTAAAATTCATTTATACTATCTCCTGGCCCCACCACAAAACCAAAATATACCACCAACCGACCGATCTATTAATTCTCCACTACTCAACTTCAAAATTTTTAATTTCAATTCCCCAAAATACTCCAATTTGGTAAAACTTATATACTATCAATATAATATTGCATGAGCCAGTTATTTCATCTTATTTTACCTGTAACGAAGGTGGAACCTACTATACTGCAATGTAGTATTATTAGAGAGGCCCTGCACATAGCGTCTCTAATCTTCTCCAGTGTCCACTCCATTTTTAGCAGTTCGACAGCCTTATTGGATGATGGCCTGTTTATGTTGATTTTTTTGTCTTTTGGCCTCATAGGCATGATTTTAATAACCCCAAGTTCATCGTTGATAATCATCATTCCCTATTACCTTATGCATATCAATTAGCTATGCTTTTGTTTAAACCATCTAAAAGAAAATCGAGAAAACAGGTACACAAATTATGTTTGCCTTTAGTATTTGGTTTTTGGCAATATTTAATTATATACGGTTGTTGTTTACACCTTTAAATGTCTCTACATTCAAGAAATTAAACTCAGGAGTTGAGCTTTGAATACTACTTACCAACTATTGTGGTGATGTGCATATGGTTTGATTGTAAATGAGTTTCATACCTATACTGTGTGTTCTGCATGTACTAGCTCATCTCATATTTAGAGATAATTTTGTTGTATTTCCTAATATACCTTTTATATTGTCTTCTGACTGTACATTACTGTGATGCCCTCTTGATGTGTGTACTATGTATGTTGTGTTACTTGCACCCTAGACATTTTTAATGTAAGTGCTTGCAATTATAGGCTGATTAATTGTATGATTATGCCACGATGTCGGATGTATATTTTTTTCCTTAAGGTTGATTCGATGCAATTTCATGCATCTTATATCCTTTGCAAATTTTGAAGGTTACTTAGCCTACAGTGATGGCGGAACTCTGATGTTGATTTCCCTGATGTTGTGAGAGTGAATAGCCCATTGACGGTTATGTAACAGTCACTGAGGAAATGCCTACTTGTTGGCCATTAGCGAGGCACACGGTACAAGCAATATGTACTAACAGATGACCAGGTTTACATTCACTTTGATTTTAATGGTTTTTGTGAAAATAGTAACTATATAAAATTTATATGACACCTATCCATTGCTAATTTAGAATAAATAGCCATGGCCTGTCATAGAAAGTTCCTCAAAAGTTATAACAGAAATACATGACGCTTAAGATTTTTCTAGCTTTTTATACGCTATGTTTATATAGATATATGACACAAAATTAGTAATACTTGTAAATATTTAGTTAAATTCTTCTAAAAATAATCAAATTAATCTAATAATCAACTAATAATTAAATTAACTAATAAATCAAATTGAATTTAATAATTAACTAATAATTAACTAATAATCAAATTAACTAATAATCAATTAATAATAATCAAATTAACAAATAATTAATAAACAACTAATAATCGACAAATTGGGCGTAAAAAAACAAATGTAAAAAAACGTAAAAAGAAGAAAAAATTATAAACCGGCCCCGATCCGTCAAGAGAAGTTCACACTGCTGACGGCTGCCGCTATAAATAAGCGAATAAAAATCGCTGATAGCGGCAAAAGGCGGAGTCGACCGCTACGCCATGGCCAATAGCGAAATGGACTGGCCAAGGCCAAGGCTACTCCGCTTATAGCGCCTTAGCCCGCATTCATAATAAAGGATCCATTGTCATTCCATTGCAACACAATCGCTTCTTGTATATGGGCCTCAAATTGTAGAATTTTCAGAATCCTGCACCTATACGTGTATATCATCAGACTTCCAATGAGCTTATCAAGGTACCGATCGAAAGCAAATAAGATCTTTGGGTACTTCTTGTAATCAAGTACAGAACGAAACTCCCCATAACCATTACAGCGAGGTGCCTTCAAATCCTTAGATATTGATGGAATCACTCCACCTCAATATGATCGGGGATCATTTGTTCACATAACATTACTATCGGGTAAATACATGTACTTATTTGTTTTGGCTAATATGTGAAGCCATTTAATTTTTCTTTTATGGGATTATTTTTTTAATCTTTTTCCCTCGTGGTTGCTACATCCATCAAATGTCATGGCATCGTGTTCAAAGTCGAGCTCCCTTGCTTGTTCCTACAAGATACGGTGAAGCAAATATCCAAAGAATTAGAATTGTTGATGTTAAGTACATGTGAACAATTTTAACATATTCTTTATTAAGTATGGCTAGTACCATTTTGATGTGTTTCTATTAAACTAAAAAAGAAATCTCTATTTATTTATTTTTCAAAATTTGATTGATTTGTTTCTCATTATAATTTCAATTTGACTCGCTGATGACACTTAGTATCCGGGGAACAAATATGTAGAACTCTATGTCCTCATTTGATGGAAGCTGCCGCAAACTACTCGCTTATCGTTGCAAAGATTGAAAAGTCAAACATTATCACAGTATGATTTATAAGCCACAGTCTCATTATATTTACGCGGCATGCCTAATTAACTTAGTACCTATAATTTATCTAATGTAACTCATGAATTTCTTGCTAACAGCTTAAAATAAATCCAATTAAATATGTGTCTTGCTCTTGGGTTTCTAACAATGCAAGCTCATTCACAATAGATCCTTACTCGAGCAAGCCAGAGTTAATCGAAATATGGTATACTTAAACCATCAATTAAATTTTGTTTGTTAGTGATTTTTTTGTGTTTTTCAAATGTGCCACCCGGTTTAAGTTTTTTTCGTCTAGGGTTTGACAAAAGATCCGTGAAAGCAAGCTACCATCTCTCTTCAGAGAATTATTCTCCTGCTGGCCGCGTTAATCTTGCTGGGACGCAATACGGGTGCCCAAGTATTTCAGGAGTGAAATCAATCACCGACACGGTATTAGTATTGGCCTTTTTACTTGTGGCCTTATGTTTCAGAAGAGTCGGGTGATTGTACTATCAGATGAACAATCTAACGTATAATCTAATAGTGTGGCGATTATCGATCTTCGACATTCTTGCAACTTTCGTAAGTGTAATAACGCTTTACTATGTCGGATGCAAAGTGAATTGTCACATCAAAGTTGCTCCCTCAGGTATGTCAAGTATCAATGTGCATTCTGTGAGAAAAATGCTATAGCATCTATGGTCGGTGTTTACATTTATAGTTGAGATTATTGGATCTTCTTTTTGCTTTTATTTTTGATAAAAAATGGCAATATTTTAGGCCTTGTGTCACGATGGATGTGTATGACCACAACGGATTTTATTCGTGTCGGAGCAATTGAAACTACTACAGCTTGAACACCCTATAACACAGGTGCTATATATAAAGGATAATGCAACCACCTTAGCTATTTATTTCTTTCTTTCTTTAACAATATTTCGTAAGGTGATGTTAAGTATGACTCGAACCAATCAGATCGATTTTTAAGGACAAGATGTATCTGTCTTGCTTCGTCAGACACAGTGTAAGAATGGACGCGAAAAAGGCTACTCCGTGGCATACTATGATAACACCGTGCCTAACCAACCATAGTAGGAAATGTTACAAATCCCGCCACATCATCTCATTGAAGCACACTAATCGGGACGGAAGTTCCCTTAAAGGAAAAGAGCATCACATATAAGTCTCGAGAAAAACTTCTCGGAGGAGGGCTACAAATATCCCTCTAAACGCCAATTTGAGGATATAACAATCAAATCAAGTTAATTTATGTTTATTGAGCTGCATATTTCATATATATATACAAAATATAAATGTTTCCATGGATTAATATAGTTGACAATTATGTTATCCTTCAGAGAGCCATGTGAAAAAGCTTTGTTTCAAGATGCAGCTGTTAAGACTTCATCTGTCCCAGTATTACCTGATAATCTATCGGATTCTGAGGCGACTCCAACTTCTAGTTGAAAACCATATGCTTCGATTCGCCATTGGTGGGAAGCATCGATATTCATATTATCCCTAAAAACTTATGCATTAATTCAGTACGATTGGAATACTCAATATCTAATGCCTTCTTTTGAAAAAAACTACCATGTAATATCGAATACTTCTTATGGTATGACCTATCTATTCTTAAATATATCGTATATCTGGAGGGCTATATATCACTCTTAATGTATTGTCTTTTTTGTGAACACATGAAATAATGCTAATGTGAAATGTATATTTGTTGTGTTAATTTTGTTATCGATGATGCTGGATAAAGCGAATACTGTGAGTCATTAATCCAAAATTTGCTCTCCTCATTTGTGTGTCAACGAAGCCAAGTAGCATTTCGATCAAACCAAAGTTTCTAAAATCACGTTGTACCACATCGCATTTGCAGATGAGAGCTGACATTTATGCTAGGCTACCCTAAGAGCCTTAGTAATGCGATTGACTACTTATGCAAACTCTCTACGCGTGCCCGGCAGGGGGTGCAACCAAGTGAAACGAAATTTCTGAATTGTGGTGCCTGAAAAGGCGAGCACTGCTGGACACGAAGAGGGGGGTCGGCGAGCCCTTTTGCTTCCGCTCGGTTTTGCACATTTCAAACAAGAAATCGAAAAGAAAAGCACACACTACACAAGAACCGAGAGCACCCATTCTCTCATTTCGCTTTGTTTTCTCAAGGCGACATCAAGCTCAAGAAAGGCTTCGATCGATTCACTGCGGCTTGTGAAGTCGATCGGTGGGTCATTTTATCCTCGTAAACGATCACCTCTCGCCGCTCTAAAACACCGCTTTGGGTTATGCCGACTGCTTTAAGCCGAAAGTCATTTGGGACGTGGATTGATCCGTTTCTGCTTGCTCAATCATTTCATCAGAATCTCAAGTTATTTTGCTTCGTAACTGCTCATCGTAATTTTCGTACGCATATCAGATTATTTCTTCGCGTTTCGTCAGATAGCTTCCTAGCTTTTTCCACCAAATTTCAACGCATAAATAAATTTCAATAATTTCATATTTATTAGAATTTAAAATTATATAGGTAGATTTTGAACTTGATGAAATGTAATAAGCTTTTTGCAGGACTAAATGTAATGAGCCTGATTTAGTCCTGATATCTATTTATCCCACAATAAATTACAATTTTCTTTGGTATGAGGAAATTTTGTGGAGAGTACCTTTTGAAGATCCTTAATGATATTTTTCTGGGTTTCCAATGATTTAGACAATACTAATTACAATTCAGATAATTCAAAATGTTTAAGTTTCCCCATGAAAGTCATTCTTATCAAAGCAAATGAAGCAATTAAAGAATATTCAAATCAAACGCCGAAGAAAAATTATTAAGAGTACGAATACGTCGAAATTAGCTAATGCATTTCAAGTAAGAAAATACATATGACATTCCAATACATAAGAAACATAGACAAAGGATACCCATCATACAATATGTGTTATCTTTTAGAAAAACAAAAAAAAAGACAAATATAGATCAATATTTTTCTGGATGCATCTTACAAGATGTCGATCCCACTAGATAGGAAATAAACTAAAAATTCTAATAACCTTATGAACAAGTTCCAACAAAAAAATTCACTATCTGGCCATTCCGCTAGACGAGCCTGTGATATGAACGCGACCACTCGTAGACAGCTTCCACATTACCAAATGCAATGACGATCATCTCGAATTCAGAACATTTACAAACCCATAGTGATGTTGACTTTTATTCCTGGATTGGTGCCTTTAAAAATTTGAGCTTTAGGCCCTGTCGCTATACACCCAAGTAATAAAACATGTAAGTGGGTAACTGCATTAGACTTCAAGATTTTGATCATAAATAAATTCCGGAACTAATAATAAATATGGTAACTTTAAATGACCTCCATAACATCATAACATCTTGTGTGCTATAACTTCATATCCCTATAAATAGCTTAATGTAATTACAAGAAGGTTACAAATTTTCAGTATTACATAAATATGAAATTATTTAAGATCGAAAATTATTAAATATTTCGTTAGTATTGTACAACATTGAGTTAATTGTTGATTTGATTACAAATAATATATATGAGTCATTGCACTTTAATCCCTGTAAATAATTGATATGGATTATGTCAAGAATGCCACTAATGATAAGAAAGATAATCTCCGAACAACGAAAGGCTTTATAATCTGGCGATTCTAACTCCAATAGTTTCTATTCTAAGATAAACCACGATTTAAATTTGAATCCACCATCGGGGAACACTTTGGAACCTATTTTGAATTATCGATCGATTTGATCTTAGATAGTAAGATCAAATTTCAATTTATTTCCAGATAGTTATACGGTTGTAAATTAGTAAAAAAATGATATATATTACAATATAATCCTTAAAAGTAGAAAATGTTGCATAATTATCCTTTATTTTCTTAAATGGATAATATTATAATAATATACTATTACTCCAATATACTCCGTATGTAACTTAGACGATCTAATTCAAATAATATACTCCTATCAATTTCTTTTTTTTTTTTAAAAATCCACCCACCACCCTTACAAATGCACCGAACTGCGACCTTCTAAGCCACCGAAAGCCTTAACCACTGGGGATTATTCGATGCTCTCATCAATTTCTTATTCTTTATTCAGTAAGAAAATCATGTAACGAATTTTATTGTATTATATTACTTCAAATACTGAAGATGGGGTTCTTCGTCGAACTTTTGGAATGATGGTTATAAATTTATACACTTGACTGACTTGGGTATTTGTTAGGCTCGTTATGATTTGGTGAGCACCTAGCACTTTAGGTCCATTGTTACAATGATCTAACGAAGCCCGGCATGAAGTTGCACCGCAGTTCGATTGACTAATCGAGTAAAATAATTAGAAAGTTCGATTCACTTAAAGAATCGGTTCGAGATCGATTTGATATAATTTCATTTAAATTCAAACTTTAGTTTTGGATCCGATTCAAGTTAGTTACTATATACTCATAATTTATTCTTACTTATCTAACTTTAAGCAAATCAAATCTCGAACCTCAAATCATACCCAACTATAATTTTCGATATTCATTTCAATCAAATCAAATCCACTAAAATTCAAAAAAAAGAAATGATATATTGTTTAAGACAAATGTCTAGAATCTAGCCCCTACAAAAGTGGTCAAATCCAAATACACATATACTAGATTGTCTGTTTTACAACCAAAACCTGTGGACTGTAAGTTCTTTTCCATTTGTTTTTCCCCTCTTTTTCAAGTTGGTAAGAAACAACAAAACCATGGGCTGTTGACTGTTTTACCCAAATCCTCCCGCCCCTCCTTTTTACCAAAACCAGCTGCTCCAACCACGCCCCCACCCCACCCTCCAAATACTGTCCATATTCATAGTATTTTTCATCTTAAATACCTTATCTTAATTCTTAAATTTGTCACATTTATCAACTTTCCATTCTCATTCAACTATACAAATAAAGTCATAAATTAGCTAATTTGGTTATAAAATTGGGTCATAAAAATCTGGATTTCAATAAAGACTCAGTCTTTTCACTCCAAAATCACATTTTATATTCTGGGTTTTAGTAAAGACTCGGGCTTTTTACTCCATAATCACATTTTGTATTGTGGGGTTTGCTAATATCCAGAATTGAGTGACATGGTATGTGTTAATATTCACTAGGTTTTTTCCATTTTCATGAATTCATCAAATATGATAAGTGTTGATTTATGTTAGTTTTTTAGTTAAAAATAAAGCCATAAAAGAGCTAATTTGATTATAGAATAGTGTCATAAAATTGTGGATTTTAGTAAAGACTCAGTCTTTTCACACTATAATCACATTTTGAATTATGGGGTTAGCTAATTTCAAAAATTGATAAATATGGTGTGTGTTAATTTACACTAGGGTTTTACCATTTTCAACAATTCATTAAATATGATATGTGTTGATTTATGTAGTAGTTTTTTTAGTTAATTTGGATTATTACAGTGTAGTTTTTTTAAGGTGGGGTGTGTTTTCTTGTCTTTTGTGTCAATTTTTTGTTGTTTTGTGGTTTTTATGATTGATGGATTCTGGGGGGATATATACAAGTAGGGGTTCAAGTATGCTAGGCTTAGAAATGTCACTTAATCCAAACCATATTCAACTACAGCAACCAATACCTCCAAATCCTCACATTTTGGGTGATTTTGCTTGTGAAATTGATCAGTCTCAACAATCTGTTAAACAACAAGGTTTTCAGCAATACTCTAGTAAGCCTAAGAACCAGAGCAATTTGACATTTAGTGATGATGACCATGATGATCATGGAGGTCACACTACTGAGAATAGTGCTGATTATGGAAAAAGAAAAATGTCACCTTGGCAGAGGATGAAATGGACTGATAATATGGTGAGGTTGTTGATAATGGTAGTGTATTACATAGGTGATAATGAAAGTGGTCCTGAATTGAACGATTCGTCCGGGAAGAAGAAAGGCTCTGGGGTATTGCAGAAGAAGGGAAAATGGAAATCTGTTTCGAGAGCTATGATGGAAAGAGGGTTCTATGTTTCTCCTCAGCAATGTGAGGATAAGTTCAATGATTTGAACAAAAGGTATAAAAGGGTGAATGATATTATAGGCAAGGGGACTGCTTGTAAAGTTGTGGAGAATCAGGCGTTGCTAGAAACGATGGATCATATATCGCCGAAAATGAAGGATGAGGTGAAGAAATTGTTGAATTCTAAGCATTTGTTTTTCAGGGAGATGTGTGCTTATCATAACAGTTGTGGTCATGGAGGTGTTGCTACCAGTTCTGTTGCTGGAATTGGTAGTGGAGGTGGTGTTCAACGTTCCCCGGATGTGTGTGGAGAGCCATCTCAAGCTCAGCAGCAACTACAGCAACAAAGGTGCCTTCATTCATCAGGGCATGCTTCAATGGGGCCTAATTTTGGTAGAAGTGAAGCCGATCCACCAAACATGGCGAAAGGGGTCAGTCTTGATGAAGATGATGATGATGGTGATGATTCTGATGACGATGATGATGAAGATGAAGATGTAGTTGAAGGTCGGGTAAGAAGTCATGACCACGATTCTGACAACGACGATCGATCTTCAAGAAAGAGGCGGAAAAAAGGTGTGGATGCGATGTCTTCTTCACCTTCGATTCAGCAATTTAGCTCCGAATTGATGAATGTGCTTCAAGATGGATCAAAGACCCCCACTGAAAAGAAGGAATGGATGAAAATGAGAATGGTCCAATTGGAAGAACAACATTTCAGCTACCAATCTCAGGCATTTGAGCTTCAAAAACAGAAGTTGAAGTGGGAGAAATTCTGCTGCAACAAAGAGAGGGAAATGGCAAGAGAGAGGCTTGCCAATGAAAGAATGAAGCTTGAAAATGAAAGGATGGCTCTTCTCATTCGACAGAAAGAACTTGAGTTGATTGATCTTCAGCATCAGCATAGTAAGAGTGACCCTTCAATCATTACTGGATGAATGAATAGTGAATTGCATTGTACATTGGTGACCTAGGAATCTAGGATAGTTAGCAAAACATTGTTCTGGAAGTTAAATTGGTTCCCTTATTTGATATGCTTGTTTTGTCATGCCAAATTATATTCTCAAATTGTTGTTAGTGTTCGAATTTTGAAGTTGCGAGGTGGGATAAGGATTGATTTGGTTATTGTTAGTTAGGCTATTATTCGCTCTGGTGAGATTGACATTAGATGGTTTAGTACATTAAAAGGAAGAGAGCTGAGTCTTTTGCATGTAGAATTCAGAAATTAATAGTTCAAACCGAATTGAACGTTCAATTTGAACTTGACAGAATCAGAAATTTCATTATATTTATCGATATGTCGTCTATAGTGACCTTGGTACATAGAATTCACTTTTGCAATGCACTTAAAGAAGACCTGGGAGAGATTTATGTTTCATATATTATTTCATGTGCTTACACATCTGATGAGTGATGACTCTCTCCTTACTATATTATTTCTGTTAATTTCCATGCATTATTATGTACAAAATATTGAAGTTTGTGTCAGTCTCTAGTATCTTGTTATTTATTAATCGTTATGAAAATGATATGATGATGGTATCATTAATAAAAACTCTTTACGTGACATAAAGAAACAATTTCTTGAGATTTGATGTTCTCGGCCAGCGGAGCAAATCTCTCCAGGCTTTTAACAAATGGAAAAATCCATCCTAGATTTGAATATTATAACCTGAGACTTAGTACTGACACTTTCTATATTACATATAAGCCTGTATGTAAAGTCTGTTAGGCTCATAGATAATTACTATAGAGGGGGGCAAATATCTACCTGCTGAGAGTCTGAGATGGAGTTGGTTTCTAGCCTTGTATCGGTTGCCATCGTCTTGTTAACAGCTTTAGGCATTGTACTCTGGGCGAAGGCGTCGAATCTCAAGAGGAAGCTACCTCCAGGACCGCCTGGATGGCCGGTATTCGGTCACATGTTCAATCTAGGAAGTGATCCACATATGACCACAGCAAAACTTGGAGAAAGATATGGTCCTGTAATATGGTTAAGGTTAGGTTCGATCAATACTATGGTGATTCTCTCAGCTAAGGCTGCTGCAGAGTTTTTCAAGAACCATGATCTCTCTTTTGCAGACCGGAAAATCATTGGAACAATGCATTCTCATGATTATCACCAAAGCTCCTTAGCTTTAGCACCTTATGGCAGCTTCTGGCGCATGCTTCGACGTATATGTACTGTGGAGATGTTTGTACAGAAGAAAATCAATGAAACTGAATCCTTCAGGAGAAAGTGTGTTGATGATATGCTGTTATGGATAGAAGAGGAAGCGACTAAAGTTATGGAAGAGGGAGGCGGGATTCAGGTGACGAGGTTCATCTTCCTCGCTAGTTTTAACATGGTGGGGAATCTCATGTTGTCAAGGGATTTGGTGGATCCAAAGTCGAAGACAGCTTCAGAGTTCTACACAGCCATGATGGGGGTCATGGAATGGTCAGGCAAACCAAATATTTCAGATTTATTCGGGTTCTTGAAATCGTTTGATCTCCAAGGTTTAAAGAGGAAGAATGACAGGGATATGGGAAAAGCAATGGAAATTGTTTCAGCTTTTGTGAAAGAAAGAATGAATGAACAGAAAGAGGGCCAAGAGAAGAGAAAAGACTTCTTGGATGTATTACTCGAATTCGAGGGAAATGGAAAGGATGAACCAGATAAACTCTCAGAACATAACATCAATGTCTTCATTTTGGTAAAGCTTCAAATTCTATGTCCACTTTCAATTCTTTGTCTGCTATATCTAGAGTAATTGAGCTATTATGCAATATGTTGCAGGAAATGTTTCTTGCTGGTTCAGAGACAACGAGCAGCTCCGCAGAGTGGGTGCTTACAGAGCTCCTCCATTACCCAGAGGAGATGACTAAGGTCCAGGCTGAAATCGACAAGGTTGTGGAGGCGGGCAAGAAGTTCGAAGAGAAGGACATCGACAAGCTTCCTTATCTGCAAGCTGTGGTAAAAGAAGGTCTGCGTTTACATCCTCCCATACCTTTCTTGATACCGCGAAGAGCAACTTGCGACGCAAACTTCATGGACTACCAAATACCTACAAACACTCAAGTCCTTGTCAATGCTTGGGCAATTGGAAGAGATCCGGATTGTTGGGATGATCCCACGTCTTTCAAGCCTCAAAGGTTCATCGGCTCGAAAGTTGATTACAAGGGGCAACACTTTGAGTACATACCATTCGGGGCTGGAAGAAGGATGTGTGTGGGAATATCTTTAGGTCATCGTATGCTACACTTTATGTTGGGTTCATTGCTTCACGAATTCGATTGGGAGCTTGATGGTTCCATCAAAGGCAAGCCTATAGACATGAGGGAAAGAGTGGGATCAACCATGCGCAAGTTTGTGCCATTAAAAGCAGTACCAAGGAAACGTATAGTTTTAAACTCTCATTGACTTTCTTTTAATTGAAGAATAAAGTATGATTAGTATAATAAAGTTTATTATGGTCTACACCATTGGTTGAGTAAGTTTAGTCATAAGTGGATTGGAATTTGCTTGTTCTGTTTCATTGATTGGAAATCAACAATAAATTGAGACTATTTATTCAGTTTTTGCAATAATATAAAGGAGTAGTTATCTTAAAGGTAACGTATTTTAGCTTTGTTCCCCTTGCATGAATAATTAAAGTTATTAATTATTGCAACTTCCTAAATTTGATACTAAAATAACTAGCAAAATAGATATACCCAGAACCTTCTAGTTTTCAAGAATCAGCTAGCAACATAGCCGGCTCCACGCACTATTGCACAACCAGATTTTTTTTTTTTTTAAATCGTTTATAGATGATGATGAAGAACAAGCATAGGCGTCTGTTTTAATTGAAATTTTCATTTAATTTGTTCTTAGTTATTTGTATTGATATAGTCCTTGATTTTCTTAGTTTAATACAAGTTTCTAACAGTATTCTCAACATAAGTGTTTTTGTTATACATTGCATTTGTAAAACGACATAGCTTGGATTGGATCAGAATATTATTTGGGCTAAAATGTGTTGTTTTCATGGGCTAATGTGAAATAATGTTATACCTAGACGGCTAGACACTCCTTTCTAATAGATACGGCGGACCTGTTTTATAAAACCACCTGTTAAGATTTAGAAGTACTACATTGGCGTTTTACCTAAATGTTTCATTTAAACGTAATAAAATTTGAATAAAGATTAAATTATCTTCATATAATTTAACACAACATAGTCAAAATCACTACCTCATTTAATGCGTAGAAATTAATTATCTTCCTCTCTTTAAAAAATCATTACCCTAATATTTTTTTTGTAACAGCACTACCCTAAAATCTTAAAAATTGTTACCTTATTCCCCTATTATATATATACAAATAGAGACTTAAAAAAGAAAGACAAATTAAATGTTGCATTGGAGTTCCAAAGTGACAAGTATTTTCAAACAAATTTCTTTTGCTATAATGACAACTAAAAAAATCGAAAGGAGTGTTTAGATTCTAAATTATAGATTTTAATTGTAGAGTTTTGACAAATCTTGTTTTAAGGCTGATTGTCGTGAAAATATTAGGTTAAAAAATGACATCGTTATGGCCTACGTTTAAAAAAAATCGAATAAAACGATGTTGTTTAAAAATTGCCTCTGCACCACCGGATTTGGACTCCTGCGTCCGGCTATGGCTAGCAAGGACTATGTTTGTAAACAAGTCGTGATACCGAACTTAGATAAGTTCGAGTTTTGTTCAATTTGATTCAATTAAAAAATGAAAACTACTTGAAGTTTTGGTTCAATTCGATATTTTCTCATTGATTGTTTGAACTAATTCGAAAAATAAATACTAAACAAATACGTGAAATGGAAATGTTGGATCATTTAGAGTGTATTGGATTAAATAGATTGGAGATTAATGTACTAACTTAGTGGTTCAATACATTTTCAAACTCATCCGAATCTTCGGTTCGAGTTATACCGAACTTAATAAAAAGGTTCGAGTTAGGTTTCAATCAATTCGAACCAAATTTCTAATCGAATTATGTATAAACGAATTGTTTTTCAAAGTCTTGCAATGACTGCAAACGCCACATGGCCATCAGAAACTTCTAGTTTTCAGTCTCAACATCTTTACATTTTCCAGCACCTTCCCTCAAAGTGTTTCAAAATACATGTCCACTTATAAATACCCAATCAACCATCCATCTATGATCTATCCAAGTCCAACCAATCAAGAATATCCATCAAATTCATATACCATTTCATTCTTATCCAAATATATACATTTACGAAAAAAAAAACCATTCAAGAAATGAAGCCAGTTCTTGATGAAAACAAGGGGAACATAACCATCAAAGCAGCATGCAGAGCAGACGAAGAGAAAACAAAGCATATAGAAAAAGTTGAAGTAAAAACACATGATGTTGATACTATAAAATACGTTGAAAAGAAGCTTGTTGAAAAGGGTGTTCAAAGGCTTGAACGTCATCCAGCTGACGGACTACCATTGAAGCATGACCCCAAGAAAGGACATGGGGGGAAATATACATGGGAAGGGCCTAGTAAAGGAGTTGAAAATGAGCTTGAAGTAGCTCCAATTGCTATAGATGAAAATGATCCAAACTATGTTGATGAGGAAGAGGAGAAGAAGATTGATGAAGTTGGTGAAATAGTTGTGGGGGAAGTTGAGGTTGCTAAGAAGGATGAGGAGGGGGTTGCTAGGATTGAGGTTGATCCAAAGTTGATGACTAATTAGAAGAAAATAAATAATGTTTGTTTTGATGATGTTTTAATTTGATGTGTTTGTACTATTGTTTGGAATAAAATTATTATCTTGTTCTTGAGTGAAATTCATGTGTCATCTAATTTGATGAAATCACTTGTTAGGATTTATTTCTATGCTTTACTCAGTAGCATTTTGGTTAATTAAGTGTATCGATTTATTTACTTCTTAAATCGATTTTTGTATGTCAATTTGGAGATTTCATTTTCAAAGTTAAAACACATGAAATTTCTTTAACATGAAAACAATTCAAATCAAAATTATAAAAGATATTAGTACGGAGTATTAGATTTTTTGGATAAATTTTCACCATTTAAAATAATTAAACTTTAGAAATAATCTGATTCCATCCATACTACCATAAAAAAAAATCTTCTTGCTCTAAGGCATCTAAATCATTCCCAACTCGTTCAAGCTTGAAAATAATTCCACCTTATCAATTAGAATGGAAATGATTTTTCAACAGGGATCCACCTCGACCAACCAAAATTATGGTCACTGGCAAATGATCTCAAAAGTTCCATGAAAATGGTCAAGACTTATAAACAAGGGGTATAATTTGTAAATTATCAATTTATTATATATCTTTTTTTCGGGTTGAATCGTATTTCAAAAACTAAATATGTACAAATTTTTTACCATTAGAACCAAACCCATTACTTTAATCCATTTAACATGTAGTTTGGGGTTAAAATTAAGTTGTTATGTTAGCTAGATTTATGATCAAATCTATTTGTTGCACTCTGATCTCTCAATTATACACACATCAAATACACTTTCTTCAAAAGCTCTTCAAAAGCATTGGTTATAGATTGTGACCTCCAAAGAGCAATCACTCTATTGCCTTCCTAACACACCTCACACTGGCCACTTCATTAATTTCCTCTTTAATTGCACCAACAAACCATTCATAAATGAATCTCCAGCTTTTCCGAAATAAAATGAAAATTAATAATTAAGCCCTACACTTTTCTTAAACAAAATTCAAGATTTAAAATTTATTAAGCCGTTGGGTTTAGCATGATTATCCTCATTTACTAAGATCATCCCCACCAAATTTTTTGTTGGAAATAATTTTCTTTTTTATATGAATCCTTCAAACGACGAGTTGAACTGTTTGTAAATCATACTTTACAAATATAATTATTTAATACTTGGAGTATAAAATTTAATGCATGATATGATACATAATTATTTAATTACGCAATAAAAAATGAGTCACGTAAATGAGATACTAATATATGATACTTAGTTTTTATCTATTATCTAGCCTATAATCTATGCTTAGATTTTCAGACATATATCCACGAGCGAATTTAGGTAATTACCTACATATTGAGTGTCTCTCTCTCTTCCACCCTCCTACATTTACTCTGTTTCTTGATTTTCCACTCTCCATTTTGTTCATAGTTTCAGCATTACAACATCTTCTTATAAATGAACTCAACAAGCAAATACTTATATGTTTCCCTTTTTTTTGTTTAACAAAATAGTTGTCATACTTTTTGTATTTTTCATTAATTGGTAGTAAGAAGAACCGTTCCGGGGTGCCTGCAAATTTTGCAGGCCCAAATGAGCTAACTTTTCTTCCATTTAAGCTCTACCATCATTTTTTTACATAGTCCAAAAGCCAAAAATCATAGAAAGTGAAATGTTCTTGACCCTTTTAACCCCTTTTGGTTAAATTTAGATATAGATATATATAAAGAACAAAAAAAATTGACCATTGATCTTTTTAAGCCCTTTGTTTTGTTTCCTTTTCTCTGTTTCCTAGTATAAAAAGTTAAAAAAAGAAAATGGATAGGTTGACATCAACCACAGTTCTGCCTGAGACATTTGGGGGAGCTAAGGATGATATGTCAGAGCAATTCATGATAATTTGGGCTCAAATAAGAGCACCATTAATTGTTCCCCTCCTTAATGTTGCTGTTTTCCTTTGTCTGATAATGTCAGTCATGTTGTTCATTGAGAAGGTGTATATGACCATTGTGATCATTCTTGTGAAGATGTTTGGGAAGAAACCAGACAAAATGTATAAATGGGAAGCTCTGAAAGATGATGTTGAGTCTGGTTACCCAAAGGTTCTTGTTCAAATACCAATGTTCAATGAAAAAGAGGTCAGTTTCTTTCTATTTTCTCCCAATCAGACATATTTTTGGGACATGTTCAGTAAAATTTGGATCATTTTATTTGTGTTTAGGTTTATCAAATGTCCATTGGGGCTGCATGTGGCCTTTCTTGGCCTTCTGATCGCATCATTATTCAGGTTCTTGATGATTCAACAGACCCCAATACCAAGGTAATAAAAATATTTATATGGTTCCGAATTCTCGGTTATATTTAGTATTACACCGTGTATTATCACTTCATTCACATAATTATATATATTTTATTTTTTACTTATGCATAAATTTTTAAACACAAACAATACACATACGAGTATTATAATTTTCATTCCTATTTACACCATATATTTCAATATCTATCTTATATGGAGTATGTGATAATCTATAAGGTATTCCTATATGAGAAACCCCATAAAGCATAAACCTTGAAAACAACTACGTATGTTTCTGAGTTTAGATTATCATTTTTTGTCCCAAACATGGTTTAGATGTGTCATGTGTGGCCTCCTAGCTAGTCAGACTAGAAGGAAACATTGGAACAAAAAGTCATAATTTGATGCTTATTTCTATGGGAAATTTATATTTTATCCACACTCTTAAAATGTTTAATTTATTTATTTTCTATACAATTTACATGCCTTGTCATTGACCTTGTTCAAATACTTTTTTAACATATTAATAATAAAACTAATAAACTTCTGATTCTGTCACTAATTAAATGAGATTAGTTTTTCAATCCTCAAGTAATAAGGTTAAAAGAAAAGAAATAAATTTGCAATTTTCATATAGTTCAAATTTTATCTCCTATGATATTGACATTTTTATGATTGGTTACATATAGAATATGGTATCAATGGAATGCCAAAGATGGTCAAGCAAAGGGATCAACATAAAGTATGAGATTAGAGAAAATAGAAATGGGTACAAAGCTGGGGCTTTAAAGGAAGGCTTGACTCACCAATATGTGAAGGAATGTGATTATGTTGCTATATTTGATGCTGATTTTCAGCCTGAGCCTGATTTCCTTTGGCGAACAATTCCATTTCTTGTTCACAATCCTGAACTTGGTCTTGTACAGGCTCGTTGGAAATTTGGTAATCTATCGAATAACTAATTGGTTTTTTTATTACGTCTATATTAATTGAATCGAAAGATTTGACATATTAATTGCAAAGTTAATTTTGACTCTAAATTAAAATGTAGCTATAAGCTTGGACTTTGAATATCGTCGTTACGTTGAACTTATATATTTGTTCTTAGATAAATGGGTTTATTAAAACGTATAGATAATTTTATGTGGCTTAATGTCTTATGCTTTTAACATATTAACATAGATTATGAAAAAATAAATTAAAAGGTACGTAGTACTCCTTACAAAATAAGATTTCTACCTACCCTTTGACCATTATTCTATTGGGTATAATCATTTATTAATCAATCATTAATAATATTAATACTACATGCAACACATGATTAATAATCTGCATGAAGATTAGAAATATAATTTTCCTTCTAAGTAAAGAAAACGTCGGTGACATTTTGGGTGGGGAAATGAAGTGGGCACGAATATGTAATATGTGAAAGCTACTAGTTTGTGGCTTAAAGAAAATGGGACCAAAGTATATAAAAGTGGTACAGCACAAATAAAGTGTTAATTCTAGGTTAATTGTGGAGTATCACTCATTTAAGAAAAGTTGCTTTGTTTGGTCAAAATTGAATAAGTGGAACTCAAGAAAGCTGTTGGATAACAACTGGAATTTGAGTTTCATTACACCTTACATAAAAAATTAATTATGACTTTTTTGAAATAATCAATCAAATTTGAATTAATAATTTATCTATATAATGAGTTTTAATTAAAGATTCATACTATTGGATCTAAACGTCAACTCTTGATAAGTTCAATGGAATAAAATTAGTTTAGGATCAAAATTGATTTTGGAGTAATTAGTCTAACGGTACATTTAAATTGAAATGGAGGCACTGGTACTGTGATAAAATTGATTGAATCATAAAAAGTTTTGTGGGTGGTTTTAGTGAATGTGTCACTTCATGGTTGGTATTTGTTGGAACTTTATTCCTTTTAGATTATTATGTTCTGCTTTCACTTGAAAAACTTTTGATGTGTGAGATTGTGAGTGATCTTGAAACAATCTAATCAAGAACTAGTTGAATTTTGTTCACAACTGCACAAGGAAACATCTATGTCCTCATCTAGTCAACTTACTTTATTTAATTGAACAATCACAAACAATTGGAACCAAAACAAGATTAACTATCAACAATATTTTTGAGACATAGGGTGTAACATTTTAACTAATTCACAACCTGTATTGATGTATTTTAAAATATGAAAATAGTACTTGATGACAATATTTTTACAGTTTTGCATCTTACATTCAAGATGTCTTATGAAATTTGCATACATTCAATAACCTGGCTTAGTTTGAGCTACCATAAGGTTGGTACACTAGTATGGCACGTTAACTTGACTTATGGTACCTTTATTTATTTCGTTATCATAATGCACTAAACTAGGTGCAAAAGCTTTTTGAATTTTTTGCACATAATTGTACCCCGGACAAATGGTACTCAATCTAGTTGTTCTTTTATTCAAAATCAAGTTTGGTACTCCATTACATACTTAAGATAGTGGTTTAGCATCCTTAAGCACTTAAATAGGGCTCCATTTAGTGGACAAATTATTCTTTGCAGTCTACAATTAATACGAACAAAACGGTTGACATGTTGGATGAAATTTGTTGCAGCAAATGCAGATGAATGCTTGTTGACAAGATTGCAAGAAATGTCATTGGATTATCATTTCACTGTTGAGCAAGAAGTTGGATCTTCCACCTATGCTTTCTTTGGCTTCAATGGTAACAAATCAAACTAGAAGATTTGTCATCTACTATGACGTCGAAAATATTGGAACAAGTTAACGTACGAAGTGTGTAATCTATTAATATAGGAACTGCTGGTGTGTGGAGAATTGCTGCACTTGAGGAGGCTGGAGGCTGGAAGGATCGGACAACTGTTGAGGATATGGACTTGGCTGTTCGAGCCAGTCTGAAAGGCTGGAAATTCTTATACTTAGGCTCTCTCATGGTGCATTCCCTTTTCTCTTCCTTGTTATAGTTTAGTGGACTATATTGTTCGTCTTTACTGAAATCTGGCGTTCGTCTAGGTTAAAAACGAACTGCCAAGCACATTTAAGGCTTATCGCTTTCAACAACACCGTTGGTCATGTGGCCCTGCCAATTTATTCAGGAAGATGCTGATGGAAATCATAAAAAATAAAGTAAGTTCCTTAATCTTCAGTTGTTTTGAGCATTGATTGATAACTTACAAAACATTCTGATTAATGAAGCCTAAATGTTCACCATGTGTTGTTCTTTTTTTATTACAGAAAGTGACATTATGGAAGAAGGTCCATGTGATTTACAGCTTCTTTTTCGTCAGGAAAATCATAGCCCATATTGTTACCTTTGTGTTTTACTGCATAGTTTTACCCTCTACTGTCTTGGTGCCTGAAGTCCAGATTCCAAAATGGGGAGCGGTTTACATTCCTGCAACGATCACCATTCTCAATGCAGTCGGAACTCCAAGGTACTTCATGTTATTTATTGGCGCGACATTGTTGTGAATGATAAATGTAGCATTTCTGTTGTTTCATATGTCATTCACATTGTTGAAATCAAATAAATTTGACATGTAAATTGTACATATGACGTTGTAGGTCTCTCCATTTGATGGTGTTCTGGATTCTTTTTGAAAACGTCATGTCTCTTCACCGGACTAAAGCAACCTTCATTGGTTTACTGGAGGCGGGAAGAGTGAACGAATGGATCGTCACTGAGAAACTTGGTGATGCTCTCAGATTGAAACCAGCCATAAGAGCATTTAAAAGACCACGGTTTAGGTTCGCAGATAGGTATGGCTAATGTTCCATCATAAGTAACCTCCAAAACCTAACTCCCTTGAAATATTTGTATAATGTTAACTTTGTAATTGATTACTTTCACAGGATTCATTTGTTAGAGATAAGTACCGGGGTGTTCCTCTTCATTTGTGGCTGTTATGACATTGCCTTTGGGAAGAATCACTATTGCTTCTTCCTCTTTATCCAAGCGTCCGCCTTCCTCATCATGGGATTTGGTTACATTGGCACTTTCGTTCCTAACTCTTAGAGCAATCGTGCAAAGGTCAATTGTGTTATATAAAGATGCAGGCATGCAGCAGCACGATATGCAGCGCAAGAGAATGCAGCAGAATCTGAGGTAGAATATAGCATAGTTTTTGGACTGCAGCAACAATAATAGATTGTTGAAGTAGGTTTTCTGATTTTCTGGGTTGTTTTCTCTGCCTTGAACAATAAAATGATCAGAATAGAGTGTTGAATACTGCAGTTGCAGTAATAGATTGAATGGATTAGGATTTCTATTTTTTGGATTGTTTTTTATAGATTGTTGGACAATAAAATGATCAGAATTGAGTGTTAATGTGAGTATCACTCTTTGTACAATTGTACATCCAAGACCAATATGTTATGTATATGAGAAGTAACTGAGCTTTCTTTTTCACTTCATATGTACTGTGTAGTATACAAAGTTTGATATTTTTTTCTCCCAGCGATACAATGAAACTCAAGCAAGAAGCCGGAATTAATTATACTAACCATTATACCAATTCGATGTTCTCTTTCGTCTTATGTTAGGTAAAGTGGCATATTCTATTTCCCAAGAGAGTTACCTGGATGGTCTAAAATTAAGAAAATGGACATTTTAGTTCCAGAAACAATGAAAACAGGCAAAGTGGCAAACAACCTCATGTTATCACGCGAGAAGACTGCATAATTTCTGATCATTTATTCCTCTCTCATAGACATTGAAACATATTAACATATTTCATTATGTTTTAGTGTTGCAATAGTACATCATTAATTAATAAATCATTCTAAATATTAGAATTGAATTACTAAGGAGTAGTATAATAAATGAGTGAAATTAGGTTCAATATAAGCTCATTTTAAGTACTCATTCTGGTTTAATGTTCCCAATGTAGCTCAAAGTGACTTAAAAAGTTTTATACAGTACCATTCTTTTATTTAAAAATGTGATTAATCAACCTTAGCATTTTAATATGGATTCCTAGAAACCCAAGGATTCAAAAGTTGGTAGCCCATCATAATCCGTGTCTTTTCGTTCTCGTACTCATCAATTGATATTTCCAAGAAATGATGCTATAGCTATTAGCCTATATATATGTCAACGTTCGGATAAAATGTACTCGTAGACGATTATAATATTGTGAAAATTAAATTAGTGAGGATTTGGGATTATTTAAATTTTAGATTTTTTGATCGAGATCCTCATGAACTATAAATTAATTTTTTATGTGGTTTTGAGCTATTTTTACATTATCACAGGCGCCCTCTTGTATTTTTTAGGCGGCGCCGAACTATTTTATTGTCTTGACATCCACGGCCTCACAGGCGCAATTTTCCCTGATATATGGTGAAATGGTATAATACACACCAAATTTCTGATAAAATGATTATGTTACGATTAAAATGACTCTTTTATCCCTAGCATTTAAAGTATGGGGACTAAAATTATCTAAAAGCTCGCTTTTCTTTTATGCGTCGCGCACACAATTTACGCACGGTAGCTCTGGTGGTCCGCAGCGACTCCGGTCTCCATACCGCCGATATGCGCTGCTCCTCCGATCGCAGCTCCGGTCGGATCCGGAGGCTTTCTTCCTCTGCTCCGATCCCCCAATTGCTGATAACTCCGTCTCAATTACTTAAAGTTAATACGGCCAGCCTTCGATCTCAGTGCTTGGTTTTCTTAGTTGCAAGTCGCAAGTTCAACATAAGATAACTTTGGTTCAATCGGAGGCAATAGGGTGTCAGGGTAGGGGTGGGGAGTGAAGTAATGTTAAAAGGAAGGTGAAGGACAAACTGTCACCTCTTTAGTGTTAGATAAAATGAACTCATTTATTGTAATAATCCTTTATTATATTTAGAGGTAATATAGTTATTTTACTATATTATAAACAAAAATAGTTCGGTCTTTGCCGTTGAAATCTGAGAGTGCGCAAACAGTAAAATAGTTCGGGGGTAGCGTAGAAAGGTGCTTTCATCTTCGGGGGTCTCGGCCAAAAAGCCTAAATTTTACCCCCCCAAATAAGTTCCAATAAATTTTACGTGAGTTTGTTGCCGTGAGGTTATGGGTTCGATTCCCCCTACTAATACTTTATTGGTTGAGCGTGTTATCTGGAGAGCATACAGTGGTTTACTGACTAAGTGATTTGCAATTTGATAGTCGAGCCGAGATTTACGATACCTTTCGAAATAGCGTGCGGATCCCGTTAAAAAAAAATATGACACATTTGAAACATATGATATGACATTTCATAAACTGCCCAAAAAACTAGCTATAATTTCTATAAATCCATGATTTACAAACATACTTCAAAATATAAAAGGGATACATAAGTTCAAATCAACGGTCAATTCTTGAGGCAATGCCACATTTGAAACATATGATACGAACATCTCATTTTTCATTTTGTTTCTTTATTTTTCATCATCTTTTCCTTAATCTTTCTTTCACGCAATAATTCAATATGCATTTAACATTTACATTATTCAATAATTTGTTGGTACAAAACAATCTCATTTTCCACTCATCATCAATTAGAATGTCACATGTATAAGTTTTACTAAGAGCAATTGTACCAGACTCCCTAAACACTTACTCAACTCTATAATAGGGTGGAAGTTAACAAAAATGTAGCCTTTTCAGCCTCCCTATCCTAAGGTGGCCCACTCCACATTTAATGGAACTCCCTCCAAGCATGTGTAAAAGTTGGGACTCCCTCAAATACTCCCAATACATTTTCTCTCTCCTTCATTCTTCTCTCCCTCCTTCACTCTACTTTCCCCACCATCATAATTTGACTTGACAAAATTGTCAATGCACCCCAAATTAGTAAACTACATTAACTGCAAGCTTGAATTGTTATCATTCAGATTATTCATGGAATTGAACTGATTTAATCGATTAGATTGAATCGTAAAACTAGGGTTCTAAGCTAAGAAATTTGGGGAAAAACTAGAGGGGAAAGTCTAGTTGACAAAATAGGAAAGTGGACAAAATAATAATAATTATTATTGAATATTCTCCATCACATCCTTTTATACAAGTGTCAATCAATCATTTCCACTAACTAACTCCACTAACTATAATAACTAAATGATAATGAGCTCATCATTTCTTCACACTAACCGAAACCGATTGTACTCATCATGTAACGATAATTGCTCCTCTTCCAACCCGCAGCTGCCACGTGTCACTTAATAACTGAACTATCTAACACCCCCCGCAAGCTGATTGGGGCCTTCCATGGAACAATCCCAGCTTGTCAATAAGGTAGTTGTGTTGTGGTGTTGGAAGAATTTTAGGGAGAAAATATGCCAGTTGTTCAGCTGTTGGAAGATGGACAAGAGAAATCAAGCCTTCCAACACTTTTTCCCTCGTAAAATGGCAGTTTATATCAATGTGTTTTGTACGCTCGTGGAAGACAGGATTTTGAGCTATGTGGATATCTGAACTATTGTCACAGGATGTAACCGTGTAACTCCAAGATCTTGCAATAACTTGACAAGCCAAGTGACCTCTACAGCTGCCTGAGCAAGAGCCCTATATTCTACCTCGGTCGAGCTTCTTGACACAGTGGATTGTTTCTTACTTTTCCAAGAAATGAGTGACTGACCTAGCTTGATGACATAACCTGTAACTGACCTTAGAGTGGTAGGACAAGTAGCCGAGTCACTATCAGAAAATGCTTCAAGTTGCAGCTGCAAAGAACCTTGAATCATAATGCCTTGTATAGTTGTCTTGTGCACATAATGAAGAACATGCTTAAAGACTGCTAGGTAAGACTCCCTTGGTTTCTGCATAAACTAGCTAAGTGTTTGTACAGGAAAGACAAATCATGCCTAGTATTAGTTAAGAAATTTAACTTGCCAACCAAACTCCTATAAAATTCTGGATCAGAAAGCAACTCTCCGTCTTCAGGAACCAGCTTGACATTCAATGGTAGTGGAATGCATGTGGCCTGTGACAGAGAAATCAATACCACTATCTACTAAAAGCTCATTCACAAATTTACACTGTGTCATAACTATTTGATCAGCACTCCTGACAATTTCAAATCCTAGGAAGTAATGCAACAAGCCTAGATCTTTTATAGTGAACTGCTGATGAAGATAAGCTTTGAGATCAGCAATGGCTTTTGCATTAAAACCTGTAAGAAGTATGTCATCCACATATATAGCTACAATGACTGTGTCTTCATCATTATGCATCACATAAAGGGAATAATCATTCTTGGACTGCTGATATCCCATAGTAAGAAGAGTATGACTGAGTTTGGAAAACCATTGCCTAGACGCCTGCTTAAGACCATAAAGACTCTTTTTTAACATGTACACTAAGCCTGATGGAACTGTAACACCCTGAGGTGGCTGCATATATACCTCTTTCACAAGATCTCCATGAAGAAAAGAATTATTGACATCTAGTTGTAAAAAAGGCCAGCCAAAAGACACATCAATGGTAAGGATACAGCTTACAGTGGACATTTTGACTACAGGTGAAAAGGTCTCTGTGTAATCAATGCCATGTTGTTGTGTGAATCCTTTGGCAACGAGTCTGGCCTTGTACCTCTCTATGCTCTCATCTAACTTTAATTTTATTTTATAGATCCATTTGCAAGAAATCACTCTTTTACCAACAGGCAAAGGCATGATATCCCATGTTCCATTAGAAGATAAGACATCTAGTTCTTTGTTCATAGCATATATCCACTGTGAATCCTTTATAGCTTGTTTATATATTTTAGGTTCAATAATACTTGATATAGAAGAAACAAAAGGTTTATTAGTAATACATGAAAGTTCAGTGTTAAGCTTAGCACCAAAAGAACTCTGTACTCCATAACACACATAGTCTGTAAGATCCTTAGGTGCATTATGAACTCTAGTAGAACTTCTAAGTGGAACAGGATCATTGAGTGAAGTACAAGGTGTGTTTTTTGATGTTGTGGCATTGTCATGTGTGTGTGCAGAAGATTGCTCATGTGAAATATGATCAGCATTAGATGCAGGTGACTTAAGATGTTGCACATGATTGCTAGGAGGATCTATAATTTTACTAAACCGATGTTGATGATCACTATCAGTAACATGAACAGGAGGCATGATGAATGAAGGATAGTACATAGATGTCGGAAACTCATTAGGGATAATAGGTAAGGGAGAATCAGTAGGCAGACTAACATGATAAAAAGGATAACACATTTCATGAAATGTTACATCTCTTGAATAGAAAATAGTCTTGAGATGCAGGTTATAGAGTTTATATGCTTTCTTTCTAAAGGAATATCCTAAACACATAAGTTCTAGGCCTACTTTGAAACTTAGTTCTACCAGGGGCATTAGTATTAGCAAAGCATGAATAGCCAAATGATCTAAGATGATTATAAGAAGGCTTCTTATGAAATAAAAGTTGAAATGGAGATTTATAATTGAGAGAAGGTAAGGGATACCTATTGATGAGGTAAATAGCAGTTAAAATACAATCTATCCAGAAGATAATTGCTAGGTTTGATTGGAAAAGAAGAGCCCTAACAGTCTCTAGCAAATGTTTATGTTTTCTCTCCACAACTCCATTTTGTTGTGGAGTGTGGACACAAGAAGATTGATGAAGTATGCCTAACTTGTCATAGAAAGCTGATGCAATTTTGCCTGTAAATGCAGGAGCATTGTCAGGCCCTATAATTTTAACTCTAGCTTGAAATTGTGTGCCAGCATATTGAATAAAAGACTACAGAATTGAAAAAATATTACTCTTAGCAACTAACAGATGTGTCCATCTTATCCTAGTATAATCATCAACAATAGTCAAGAAGTAATTGTATTCATTATAGGTAGAGCTATTATATGGCCCTCATGTATCAATGTGCAACAACTCAAATGGTGTAATAGTGTATGTGGTGTTGTCTGTGAATATTTTTCTACATTGTTTGGCTTTTGGACAGACTTGAGAAATGTAATCCATGTGCTTGGATGAGAGTTTAGGAATGCAATCAATGTGAGAAATACTATCATTAGACACATGGCCAAGTCTGCTATGCCAAAGAATAAATTGTTTGGATTGCAAAGAAATAGAATTTTGTACATATGTAACTTTATTCTCACTATTTACAAATGTTACATCAAAGCTGTTGTGAGTAGGATCAACATTATCAAAGCTAAATGAAGTTAAAACTAAATGTCTACTAGAATTATCTAAAACAGTAGAAGTATCTTGCAAACAACCTGTGTCCAGATATAGAGTCCATTTGAGGCTTCACCAAGCACTAAAGGTTCCCTCAGTAAATGGTCCTGAATTAGACAACAACTAGCTTTAAAAATCACATTGACATTCATGTCTTGGCACAATTTATTTATAGAGACTAGATTATACTTAAAAGAAGGTATATCCAAGACATGTTTGAGAGTAATATAAGGTGTAATCTGAATAGTGTCAATGTATTTTATAGGTATTTTAGAGCCATTGAGAATAGTTATGAATATAGAAAAAGATACTTCAACATATGAAAAAAACAGATCCAAGTGAGGTGTTATGTGGTCAGAAGCACCACTATCTATAATCTAGTGTTTAGATGCACTTTGAACAACAGAAATATAGTCAATATCTGTCATGAAACCATGTGAATCAGCTGATGCATTATTAGCAGCAGAGACATTAGAGGCATTCAACATCTGCACAAGTTTCTCAAATTGATCCTCATTAAGATTCTTATCCCCGCTTGTGCAGCAAACTTTTTAGTAGCATTTGGATAGCCATGAATCTTATAACATTTCTGCATAGTATGTTATGTGATCTTGCAATGCTCACAGAACAAGTTGCTCATGTTCCTTCCAGCCTCATAACTAACATTATTGTAGCTCCTCGACCTCTTCCGGCACTCCCTCTTCTCTTCCATTAAAATTGTTCATGTTAGTATAAATGTAAAGAGGCTTCATGAAAGAATCACAGAGCTCTTATTGGCCAGACTTACTGCTGCTTTTTTTCTCAAAACGATGTCACAGAAACACATCGGGGAAGAGAGTGGGAAAGCAGGGCCATCATCAATACATTTCCACGTACAACATTATAGCACTCATTTAACCCCATGAGAAACTGCATGATTTGCTAATTCTGCAACAGCTTCCTCAACATCGTGTGCTCCTCAACATTATTGATGCATTTATCATGTTATAAGTACTACAAATCCGGTCCGTCCAGCCTTTGAAGGTGAGTAAAATATGCAGCAATCGATCGATTGCCTTGAGAATTTAATGCTTAATCATACCGAAGTTGATAAATGCGCACATGATTAATATGTGAATATACGGTTTTGCAACTTTCATGCGAGACTTGAAATTTGGGGTTTTCTGGTATATTATACTGCGTAATATCTATCTGCTTGAGTGAAGCAACCGCATGGCACCATTCAACCGCCGCGTATCCCGGCTGCGCGGCCATAATCGGATCCATGAGGCCTATGAAATTCGCCATTAACGAGCCACCCGCCCGATGTTGTTCTTGGCAGCTTAGTCTCAGCGGACCTCCTCCGGTGGCGGTAGTTGTCAAGTCAACAAACTAGTGCTTTCAGCCCAGCATAGTTAGGATGAAGTCGAGGTGGTGTAGTACAGCAGGATCAAAATTAGAAAAAATAGGAGCTAGATTTTGATGTTGGGTTTGATTAACAAAATTGTGAAATTTGAATTATTCACATTTTTGGTCTAATTCAGCCCGATTTTGAACTGAATTTTGTGGATGTTGACCAAAAACCAGCACATTTTGACTTTGATAATGCTCCCTAAAAATGTTGATTTGAGGATCATTATGATGATTATCATCATCAACGCTGATATAAATGTTATCATTCGGATTATTCATGAAATTAGCCAGTTTAATCGATTTGGGTCAGATAAATAAAACTAGGGTTCTAAGCTAAGAAATTTGGGGAAAAACTAGAGAGGAAAGTCTAGTTGACAAATAGGAAAGTGGACAAAATAATAATAATTATTATTGAATATTCTCCATCACATCCTTTTATACAAGAGTCAATCAATCATTTCCACTAACTAACTCCGCTAACTATAATAACTAAATAATGAAGCGAAGACATGTTTGAGAGTAATATAAGGTGTAATCTGAATAGTGTCAATGTATTTTATAGGTATTTTAGAGCCATTGAGAATAGTTATGAATATAGAAAAAGATACTTCAACATATGAAAAAAACAGATCCAAGTGAGGTGTTATGTGGTCAGAAGCACCACTATCTATAATCTAGTGTTTAGATGCACTTTGAACAACAGAAATATAGTCAATACCTGTCATGAAACCATGTGAATCAGCTGATGCATTATTAGCAGCAGAGACATTAGAGGCATTCAACATCTGCACAAGTTTCTCAAATTGATCCTCATTAAGATTCTTATCTCGACTTGTGGAGGTAAACTTTTTAGTAGCGTTTGGATAGCCATGAATCTTGCAGCATTTACGCATAGTATGTTGTGATCTTCTGATGCTCACGAACAAGTTGCTCATGTTCCTTCCAGCCTCATAACTAACATTATTGTAACCTCCTTGACCTCGTCTAAACACTCTTCTTCCTCTTCCATTAAAATTGTTCATGTTAGTATAAAATGTAGAGGCCATGAAAGATCGACTACTTATTGTAGACTTCTCTCTGCTTTCTCTGGCTTGATATCTGAAGCATGTCAGGAAGAGTGGGAAGCGGACTACATCATCGATACATTTCCACCTTGTATTGCCTTTCATTTTAACCCCATGAGAAACTGCATGATTTGCTAATTCTGCAACAGCTTCCTCAACATCGTGTGCTCCTCAACATTATGTGTGCAACTTATCATGTTAAAGTACTCATCCAGTCATCCACTGACCTTTGAAGATGGAAGTAAAATATAAATAATCCCGATCGATTACTTGTAGGGAATAATGCTAAATCCATGCGAAGTTGATAAATGCGCATGATTAATCTACGTGATATCGGTTTGCTTCATGCCGAGACTTATTTGAGTTTCTGATATATTATACTTTTACGTAATATCTATACGCACGAGTGAAGCAACCACGCAAAGCACCATTCCATCGCCGCGTATCCACGGCTACTTGCTTCGGCCATAATCGGATCCATAAGGCCTGTAAAGAAATTCGCCATTAACAAACCACCCGCCCGATGTTGTTAACGCGAAAGCGAGATCTCAGCAATCCTCGGTGGCGGTAGTTGTCAAGAGTCAACAAACTAGTGGTCAACACATAGTTAGGATGATCTGAGTGGTGTAATTGCAACGGATCAAAATTAGAAAAAATAGGAGCTAGATTTTCGATGTGTTGAGTTTGATTAACAAAATTGTGAGCTGAATTATTTACATTTTGGTCTAAATTCGGCAGATTTTGAACTGAATTTTGTGGATGTTGACCAAAAACCAGCACATTTTGACTTTGATAATGCTCCCTAAAAATGTTGATTTGAGGATCATTATGATGATTATCATCATCTCCAAGCTCTGTTATCATGTTATCATTCAGATTATTCATGAAATTGAACTGATTTAATCGATTTGATTGAATCGTAAAACTAGGGTTCTAAGCTAAGAAATTTGGGGAAAAACTAGAGAGGAAAGTCTAGTTGACAAAAATAGAAAGAAATGAACAAAATGATTATTATTATTATTATTGAATATTCTCCATGCATCCTTTTATACAAGTGTCGATCAATCCTTTTCCACTAACAAACTCACTTCTTCTATAATAACTAAATAATAATGAGCTGTCATTTATTGCGCTAACGGAAACCAATTATACTTTCGTCATGTAACAGTATTATCATCTTTATTTCTGTATTTGCCGTGTCGCTTAATAAATTTGAACTATCAGATGAATTTTTTACATTTCTTGAAGGTGGAGTCGCCGGAATAAGAATTGCAAGCATTACATGTAAGCTTTTAATCATTTTGTTGGACGCCTGCACACGGAGGATGTGGCAAAGCAATTCTTATATCCACGGCTCAAATCACCGTCACACTTCTATAAATGAAGCTCGCTTGGAGAATTGGATTTTGAGAGCAAATGAATGTATTTTGAGATGGAGGAATGAACGTAGTCGATAAAAATCTATGAAACACAATTGTTTCAAATATTTGAATTCCTTTATTTTTCATATTTAGATTTTGATGATTTCCTTGTCAGCAAAACAAAATTTACCCAATTTATGTCGACTTCAATGGAAGAAGAGTATATTTTTTTATATTTTAATGGTATATAGGGTGAAAAATAGAAATTTGATTTTGTTTCAAAAGTTAAAATGTAACTTTAAAAATAATAAAATTGATATTAAAAATAGATTTTAAGAATTTTAATAGAAAAATTAATGTGGGTGTTGTAATATCACTAACAACAAAAAGCTCCAATCCAAAGAAATGTCATGAAACCTCTGACAATATCTTAATCTGTTGGGACTTGGGAGCCATCAAATACTGGAAACTTTGCTGGTGCAACTATGATTGGTGAGATTATTATTCAATTAATTTCAAGATAAATATGATAAACTTTGTCCTAATAATATCTATAATTGCAAAACATGTAACAAACACAAGATCAATTCTAAACAAAAGTTTCTTCATCAAACATACAACGTGATTATTACATGAGCCTTTGATACCTATCAAAATTACATGTGAACACAGCTGAGATTGAGCTATTACTCCTTCCCTTACTAAAAGATTATTCATTTTTAACTTTTTAAATTTTTAATAGTTGAATTTTAATCGTAAATATATTTGTTTGTATTTTATAATATTTTGTAAAATATGAATAAAAATACATTGAAATTCTTCAATGATATATTTTAAATCAAATATTATAAACACAAATAAAAATATTTCAAAACTTGGCCCATTAAAAAATTAAAAAATTCGAAAGTGAATAATCTTTAGAAATGAATAGTATTAATTTGGCTGAGGTGATACATGCAAGATACTTCCTGCCCAGGTGGTAATAGCCCCACTATATCACGTGTTGGACCATAGCGTAGCCTCTTCAAAACTATAGCATCAACTATTTATACTCCAAAGTCCAAACCACTCCCATTAAATATGTCATCAAATCAAACTATATATATATATTGAATAAAGGATACTTCAACAAAAAAGAGCTGGAAATTTGAAAAGTACGGAGTATTACAGTACATTCTATATATTTAAAAAAATTCCCAAATTTTTTTGAGCTAAACATGTCAAGCTCATATTTTTCACTCTCTGAAATGTTTTACTTGGTAATCATTAGTTTGAATAAACATGGATTCTGATTATTGGATAAAAAATTAGAACAAAAATGAAATCTGAAAAAATAGTAAAAGCCATAGCAGAAACTAATTTGTTCATGGATGATCAACCGAATACCTAAAAAAATTCAGGAATAAAACATCTGATATCATTACTGTTAGCTTCATTTGTGAACTTAATTTACCATTGGATATCATAGATGAGGCTAACAATAATATTTGAAGTTTCCGCTATGACTTGGATATCCATATACTTAATTTTGATCTTAATTTACCATCGAATATTACGTATGAGGCTAACAATAATGATGTTATTGATTATCGAACTTTATTAGCTTAGTCATTTACATAATAATTCAGTACGAATTACCATTAATGGAGACATGGAGTGTTATGAAATTTATTAGCTTAGTCATTTAATATGAATTCCTTCCTCTTTCATAATGATTTCACCCTAATTAAAATACTTTCAAACCAGAAATTTTATAAAAAATGTATTTATGGAAAATATATTTCGTTTCATTAATTAAGAATATATTTGACAAATTATGGTGTAAGATAAGTTAAACATCAAATAATATGAATAAAATAAAAACTGGTTAAGCGACAAACATTAAGAATCGAAGGAAATATTAGTTATATTTTACATTAAAAATAACAAAAATTGTCATATTTATGCATGGTTGTCATAGAATATAAATCTTTAACTAACGATGATCCGAACATGCATTATCAATATCCTAGATCCGCTCCTTTGTATGTGGAATTAATTTTAAATAATTCTATTGATAAATTGATGTATGTAAATACATACTCTTAATACTACATTATTCTCAAAATTTAATGGAGGTTTATAATCATCCGGTATTAATCTCATCATTAAGCCATCATGACTATATTATATAATTCCATTTACAATAATATGGACATGCATCATCAGATATAGAACTTTCAATTATATATTTGTTGAATATTTGGAAAATAGAATTGATTTTCTATTAATACTAAGTCAAATTAGAGTTGTTAAATTAACTAGTCAAACCCTTTAAAATCGGGAAGTAGGAAGTAATTCTTTAATCCATAATAAATGGTTTTATTTTAGAAATCCTTCGCTCAAAAAGATGAATTAAGTTATCTAGATGATTGATAGTCATTGGCGTTGATCCCGGCCTTGTTTACTTTTGTTGGAGAGACATTCTAATTTATTTATAACACTTAGGGGTGTTTGTTAAATCTATTAAGTACTTAAACTTAATTAATTCAACACTTAATTTATTAAGTTTGTTTGTTAATGGATTATTTTAAATTATAATAAATTAAATACTAATCAAAATCCTTAACAAAATTTTAAGTTAAAATTCTCTACTTATTTTCTCTGTTAAAAAATCAGTGATAAATTCCAAGTTCATTTTCTCTTCCCGTAATTCTCTTCGTCTCCTTATTTACTTCCATTATTATTATTATTATTACTAATTATTATTACTATTATTATAATAATAATATTAATGATAAAAAATAAAAATAATAATAATAATATGTAATAAAATATTAGTAAAAATAAAAAATAAAAATGATAATAATAATAGTATTAATAAAATAGCCAAAATATTAATACTAAGAATAATATAAATTATTAATAATAAATATAATAATAAGAATAAACATAATAATAATAATAATAAAATAATAATAATAATAATAAAAAAATTAATAATAATAAATACAATAATAATAATAATAATAGTAATAATAAATATAATAATGATAAGTTAATAATAATAAATATACTAATAATATGAAATAATAATAATAATAATAAATTAAATTATAATAATTATATTAATAATAAGAATAATAAAAATAATAATTATTATAAATATAATAATAATAAACGATAATAATAATAAAAATAATAATAAAAAGTAATAATAATAATAATAAAATAATAACAATAATAAAAAATAATTAAAATTGTAATAATATGCCAAATAATAATAATAAAATAATATAATATTAATAACAAAAATTATAATAATATAAGATAATAAATAATAATAATAATATAATAATAATAATAATATAATAATAATAATAATAATAAATAATAAATATTACTAATAAAATCAATAATAATAACCAAAAGTAATAATAATAATAAATAAAATAATTAAATAATAATAAGAACAATAATAATAAAAAACTATTATAATAATAATAATAAAATAATTAATAATATATTTGAGTAATCATATTTATTCTAATCATATTAATATTTATAATTTATTTATCTATTGTAGTATTATTTATTTAATATATGACGCATATAAATAAATGAAATAGAGTAAGGGTAAAATTGCCAATACAACTCAATTTAAATTTTTTTTTGAACTGTTATCAAACAACTAAATATTTTCAGTATTGAGTGATTATAATTGATTTAGGACATTCGGGTTTTCGAGACTTTAGTTTTCGGTTTGAATTTAACAAGCAGACCACTACTTGTAACTATCTTTAGTTAGGAATATCAACAAAATTTCAATATCTTAATTAACACACATATCTTTGATATACACGTTTCTAATTAATGATAACAATAGGTTGAAAGTGTTATGCTGCTTTATACTCCGTAAATATTAAATTGATATAATTGAATTTGTTTCAAGAAATATTATGTTAATATTATTTCCGTAATATAATACTCCGTAATAAAATTATAAAAGGTTATTCATGATCCAAACTTCGATTAAATATTCAAAAATATTGACTAAAACAAATTGATTGTAACATTTAAAAAACCTACGATCAAAATTCAAAACTTGACAATCTTTCGCGGAATTAAAGTTACAATTCAAATAGCGATAGTTACCGGATCGAAGTAAAAGTTTGGTTTATTTATCTTGGCTAAATTTCATTACGGTACTTGAAGTACTTTTTATCATTTCAAATAGCCATCTAGCGCGTAGAGCCAGTTTTGACCACTGAACTTTTGGCATCTTTTGCTTTTTGAACTCGCTTTCTAACATGTAAGCATAAGGGCAAAATAGACATTTTAAATATATTACACTTTATGAATATTTTTTTAACAACAAATACTTAATTGGGCCAATAAAGTAACTTGGTGAAATTGAAATTGCAGAGACAGGGTGGGGAAGGGGTGGGGTGTAAGATTTTAGATGATGTATTTTATTTTATTTTTAGTTAATTAAATTTGATTAATGTATTAAATATTGACCAAATTAAGTATTTATTATTAAAAAATGACTTACGATAAGTGTAATATTTAAAATATCTATTTTTGCCACTTATGTTTACATGTTATAGTGGAGTTAGTCTTCAGATGTTTTCACAAAGTTCAGTGCCAAAAATTCCTCTAGGTACTTATTTGAAAGGTTAGAAAGCTTTGGGTATTTATTTGAAATAATGAAATAATTGAGATGTCAAAATGAAATTTATGTTGTAAATGTGAGCCTTGAATGTTGAAATGTCAAATGTAAAATGAATAGTAATAGGAGTATTTGAATAGTATTAAAAGGGTAATTTTGTAGTATAAATACCCTCGTTGCTATAATAAACACACCAAAAACTTTCAAGATAAATAACATATATATCATTTGAGTACTTTGTGAGTTAGTTTGAGCCGTTTGATATCCGGTTTTACAACACGTTATCGGCGATCGTCTTTATAATTAGCTAACTGCTTAATGGAGTATACTATATATCTTATCACTTTTGATATTTATTTTGTTATATGTTTACCCACATTATAGATAGCTGGCGATATGTCGAGTATTACATAATTAGAAGCGAGATATTATTATTTTATGTTTTACATTATAGATAGCGACTATATGTCGTAATTCTATAACCCGAGCCTATAGATAGCGGCTATAGCCAGTATTCTATAATCGGAGAAGTTTATTATTATGCATGTTTTACTTATGAATGGCCGACTATATGTCAGTATTCTATAATTAGAGCCTATTATAGATAGCGGCTATATGTCAAGTATTCTATAATCGAGGCGTTTATTATTTATTATTGTGGATTTATTTCTTTGCTATTATTATGGAAAGCGGCATCCAGTCAGTGCTACTGTAATAAGCATGGTTATTTTGAGTGGAGAGTTAAAATCTTCATATACCGTGTTTATTTACTTATAACTTAATGGAGTATAAAACACCCCGCTTATTTATTATCTAACTATTGTGTCACCTTATTTTATTTGTTTATTGGCATGAATTATTTGTTTATAATCATATGTATTACATTATCATGTGTTCATTTATCGTATGATCATTGCATTATGTGCATTCTAACGACTACATCATATTTTAACACACTTAAAATATTTTTCCTTCCATTTTCTACTTGATGACAAACTGATAAAATTAATTTTTCTATCCTCAAGCGATTAAGTAGCAGTAATAAAAAGCGGTAACAATAACGGACACTTCTCAAAATTTCACCTAAATACTTCGTTTTCCGCTACATTTCTAAACATCTTTCAAGTATTTCATAAGCAGTTATGATGGCAAAATATTTTCTAGTGTTTGTCATTATAATGGCACTCTCTCTTTTTCATAAGGGTTTTATTAAAATTGAAGAGATAGGTAAGGGAATAGCTTGACATTTTTGGTAATTAGTATTTACATTTCTAATCTTAGCTTGGGTTGTTTATTTTGTTCGATAGAATTTCCATGAAGAGTAGACATGGTATTTGTAATTGAATAAGATTTCAATCTATGTATTGAATCTTGAGAATGTAATATTTAATAAAATGTCATTTTAAATTATTGATTGTGTTGTTTGTGATTTAGATACGTCATCGCTATAAGCTCGACTTAGCTCCTCACAAACTCAAAGAGACAACTAAATGTCTTGGGCAAACAAAGTTATAAGATATACCGAGATGTAAAGGGGCTTAAATTCTACTTGGAATAGATAATGCGCAAACATCGAAATGATTGGAAAGAAAAAAGCGGAAAACTTTACATGAAAATCTAAAGCCATAAGACTAATGATGGATCATCTTGATGATGCTCACAGATAGAATATCACGAATGTAGAGAGGATCCTAAGTTCTTATGGGAGAACTCAAAAGAAGATTTGGATACCCAGGGAAGTTTTTTTGCTGCGGCCAATCGATGAATGGAACAAACTGAGGTTCCAAGACTTTAGAAGTGTCGTTGATTACAACTCTGCCTTGTTTAAAATTGTATCACAATTAGAATATTGTGGTAAAATTGTAACTGAAGGGGAAAAATTAGAAAAAACGTTTTCAACGTTTCATGCATCACAAATATTGTTCCAAGAACAATATAGAATGAGGGAATATAAAAATATTGAGTGGTGCGTACTTGCTGATAAGCGAGAAAGAATAATGAAGTGCTATTTGAAAAACCATCAGTTACGCTCCGGGACAATGGCATTTCGAAGCCGTCTAGCGACTTTTAAAGAATTCGTGGTGGTTATGATAGGTCGGAGAGTCGAGGCCGTGGTGGTGTGGTAATTTTAGGTAATTAAATTCGTGGGCGTGGTTTAGTGAATTATAGTAGACCTACGAAATTACCCAAATCGACAAAGAAAATGAGTAAGAAAATCAAGAAAGGTTCATTGAAAAATAATGACAGTTACGTATGCAGATGCGGAAAGAAGGTGGGTGAGGTAAGGGCGTGTAGAGCAGCGGAGCATCTTTGTAAAGATATAAAGCATACATGAAGAAAAGGAAATGGAAAGAAAAGGAAGTCAATTTTAATGAACATGAACGAGGATGACTCTGTATATCTTGAGGCCCTTGAGACTTCGGTGATGGAACAAGTAAGTGAACTTAGACTAATTGATATGATGAAGCTACTTTATGTTTGAATAATGTGATGAATAATCTTAGGTATTATGCGTATTATGTGTGACTTTAGTATGTAATGTTTGCTTTTATATCTATGAAATAATAATGTTGATTATATGTTGTGTTGATTTACTCTGCTTAAGTCTTATATGTTACATGTTTCAAAGAGAGCAACATGAAACTGTTGGAGACATTTGCGTCAGGGCGATTGGAACAAACCCACCTGATCCTCAAGAAGACATATTTCTTGACATCAATCCTACCAAGCGATTAATTAATACAATTTTAGTCTATGAGACTTGATTGAAGGATCAGGTAATGCCATGTTTATATTACCAAATGGAACAAAATTTATCATTAATGACGGCTGTATTCTCAAAGTCAAAAACTTATTAAGTTTAATGACATATATCGTCAAAGTATGATCTTGAAACAATAGCGAAGGTAATATGAAGCATGTATTACTTCTAGTGTTTTGGGAAAGAAGAAAATATTAGAGAAACTACCAAAAATTACATACGGGATTACATTACACTTATATTCTTGAAATTGAATGTAACTTAGTAATAAAAGAGGATCTAGCGTATTCTTGTGGCATGATCGTTTAGGTCATCCTGGCTCCACAATGATGAGAAAAATAATTGAGAAAGTACATGGTCATCCCTTGAAAGGTTTAAGATTAATACTTGAACATGTGAAGCTTGTTACTCTAGGAAAATTAATAGCCAGGCATGCACCGTACAAACTTCACCTGAAATCACACGCATTTCTTGAAAGGAATTCAAAGGTGATATATGTGGACCTATCCATCCACCATCTGGACCATTTAGGTATTTTATGGTATTAATTGATGCATCTAGTAGATGGTCACATGTTTGTTTATTGTCAAGTCGAGATATGGCATTTGCAAGATTTCTTGCTCAAATAATCAAATTAAGAGCACAATTTCCTGATTATACTATAAAGAAAGTTAGACTTGACAATGCTGGTGAATTTACATCTTAATCATTTAATAATTATTGCATGTCAATTGGAATTACTGGTGTACATCCTATTCCTCATGTGCATACACAAAATGGTTTAGTCGAATCATTAATTAAAGTCTTGATATGTTCTTTAGACCATTGATAATGAGAACAAAATTACCAATCACTATTTGGGGTCATGCAATTTTACATGCTGCATCATTAATAAGTTTAAGACCAAGTGCTAATCATAAACATACTCCATATCAACTTATAATTGATCAAGAACCAGATATTTCACATCTAAAGATTTTTTGGTTGTGGGTTATATTTTGATAGCTCCGCTATGAAAGAACAAAGATGGGACCTCAGAAGGTTGGGCATATATGTGGGATATGAGTCACCCTCATTATTAGTCTGTGGACCTTTAGCAGGGTGATGTTTTTCGAGCAAGGTTTGATTGTCATTTCGTGAGGCAGGTTTTCCTCACTAGGAGGAGAAAAGCAGTCGAGAAAGGACATAATGTGGTATGTGCACGTCTTTCTTGTATCGGGACCCATTATAATAAATCATGGGAAGAAAATGTAAAAAGAAAATTGTGCACTTACAAGGCTTAGCAAATCAAATTGCTAGATTCATTCTTGATATGAAAAGAGTGACAAAGTCACATGTACCGGCTAATTAATACTCGCTACCGTATTGAAATTCGAAGCAAAATGATGTAGCAGGGTACATCCAGAAGCGCGCTGAGCGTGGCGGCACGTGGGTTCTAAGGATAAAAATCGCCGAAGAAAAGTGCGAGAAAAGATTGATCACAGATAGAAAGTGATCTTGAGTAAGGCCTTTCAAATGATAATGATAAGCTTTAGGGATAAGAAAAAAGTGCTCTTGAAGAAGCACAAGATGATGAAAATGAAGTTATTAATAATGAAGCGAAAATAGATGATCTCGAGATTTCTATCAATTATGTTATTATCTGAGGAAATCTTTGGAACGGAAAATAAACGCATATTGATGAAATATTTGCATTCTCCATTGCATATGATGCAGATAGAAAATGATGATCTGAACCCGGATGCGTGGTTGAATGTCAGGAATTAGGCTTGATTGGCCAAAATGGAAGATGCAATAGATCTTGGGAGTGGAAAATCTCTTAAAAATCGAAAAGTATTTGGGCTATTGTGACTATTCACGAAGGTGAGCACATTGGTTATAAGTGGGTATTTGTGAAACGAAATGAAAACGAGATTGTATGAATCTGAGGCTAAATGCTTGTTACCTAAGGTTTTCACGAAGACCAGAATTGATTATGAGGTAACTTATTCTCCTGTTATGGACGCCATTACTTTTCGTTATTTAATAGGTTTGTCAGTATCTAATAATCTTGATATACATCTTATGGATGTTGTTACAACCTATTTATATGGATCACTTGATAGTGATATATACATGAAAATTCCGGAAGGATTTAAAATGAAACATCCCAAACCCGAGAAATGTATGCAATTAGGTTGCAAAGATCAACTTTTATGGGTTAAAAAAGCAATCCAGTCATGGTATAATAGGCTAGTGAATATTTACTTAAAGAGAATTTACATCAATAATCTATTTGTGTGTGTTTTATAAAGAAAATAATATACGGTTTTTGTAATCATTCTTTATACATGTTAATGATTTAAATATTAATGGAACTAATAAAAGAAATCAAAACAATGAATTACTTAAAGAAAGAATTTGAAATAGAAAGATGCAGGGAAGACCAAGTTACGCCTTGGTTTTCTGATTGAGTACACTAAAATGGTATTTTGTACACAGTCAAATTCTGTGAAAGGGTATTAAAAGGTTTAACATGGATAAGGCAAGCTAAATCTTTCAGATGATGGGCGAGAACACTTAATATTGAAAGGATCCCACTTCCGTCCTAAGGAAAAGAAAATGAAGAAGATCTTGATCTTTGATACCCATCGCCGGTCTGGTGGAGCACTTAATGTATCTTGCTAATTGTACAAGACACGATATAGGCACTGCGGTGAATTTCTTAGCAGATTTAGTTCTTGTCCTACAAAGAACATTGGAAAGGATAAAACATATATTTGATATCTTAAATGCGTCGATCTTTGTTTGTTTATCCTAGCAATACAAACGATTTTGCTTAGTTATCTGAATCACGGGTTATTTGTGAGATCCGCGTAATGCTAAATCTGAGGCTGGGTATGTATTTACATATGGTGACTTCTGCAATATCACGGAGATCCCAGCGGACCCTTGTAACAACTTCTTGAATCATCTTTGAAGTAATAGCTCTTGAAATGACGAAAGAGTGTAGATGGTTAAGATCGGTGTACTTGAGCGTATCCAAGGAGCATCCGGTTTACCATTTGATAAGAATCCCAAGCAGAATTATGTATGAAGGCAATCGCTGCGTATTCTTCGGATGAAAGAAGGATATATCGAAGTGATAGGGGTAAGCAAATCCCTACTAAGTTCTTTTCATTAAACAAAAGGCAGAAAGAAACAAGGAGGTAGATATCCAGTATATCGTTAATGTGATAATGTAAGCGGAATCTCTTGTAATTTCTTCCGACATCCCGGTTTTCAAGAAGCACATTAGTATTGGAATCGTCAGCTTTGAGATGCTTTTGAAGAAGCTACGCATGTTTGTTGGGGGAAGCATCTTATTGTACTCTTTTTTTCATATGAGGTTTGTCCAGCTGGGTTTGCCTCATGGGTTTTTAAGCAGGCAATATATTGTTCCCATGTAATCGAGTATTATTTGATATTTGAAGGGGTGTTGTAAATGTGGTACATGAAATGTTCGAAATGTCAAATGTAAAATGAATAGTAATAGAGATGTTGAATAGTATTAAGGGGTAATTTTGTAGTATAAATACGCACTCGATTTCTTCACATAATAAAAGCAATGGCAAAAGCTTTCAAGATAAATAACATATATATCATTTGAGTCTTGTGAGTTAGTTTGGTAGTTTGATATGGGTTTTACAACAATTTAGCCTTTTATCTTTCCTTTGTTCCTATTTTTATTCTCTTCTCACCACCACCGTTACATAAAAAAACCAATAAAAATATGAAAATAGGAGTATATGGATCTGATTAAATACGGAACTTCAATAACTTATACGAGCATGTTAATAAAAAACAGATTAATTACCATACCTGTAAGTCAAACATGAATACGTTGAAATTAATATCGTTTTTATATTTTTCATAAAATATTATACAAAGCACCATACGATTAAAGAAAATTAAAAAAGTCAAAGGTTCAGACATCATATAAAATCAATAAAATTGTACCGTTAGGCGTTAAATAAATTGACGTTCATAATTAACGACGTCTTTTTAGGATGGCGGGAAATGTTAGAAGTTGGAAAGAGCTAACATATCTCTGAGATTGAAACAGAAATTTGGTTTTATCTTTCCTTTTTTTCCTACTTTCACTCAATCTTATTATCACCACCGCTACAGAAAAAAATAAAAATTCCATAAAATCTCAATCTTTTTAATGTTTATTTGCAATCCTTTGTTTTGTTGAGATCTCAAGCATCGCCATTTTTTAGGTACATTTTTTGTTAGTCTATTGTAATTCATACATATTTTTTTTGGAATTTTTTAGCTGAATAAATTGGCTGAATAAATTCTTTAGCTGAATATATGAAATGGGGTTTATATTTGCATGAAAAAGATTGAATTTTTAATGTTTTTTGATATGATTTTGTACTCTTGTTTTGTAAGTCAATTATAATTCATACATATTTTTTTTGAATTTTTTAGCTGAATAAATTGGCTGAATAAATTCTTTAGCTGAATATATGAAATGGGGTTTATATTTGCATGAAAAAGATTAAATTTTTAATGTTTTTGTTAGGATTTATAAGTGGGTTTTGCTGGAATTTTAATGTGCAGCTTTGTGTGATTTAATGAAGCAGTGATCATATATAACAAATTAAATTGTTATGAATTGTTATAGATATGAAATGAGGCTTTTTGTTTAGCAGATCTTACAATTAATTGGTTTTCTTGAATTTACAAAAAAAGAAAAGTGAAATTAGCAGATATTAATTGTTATAGACTGATAAATATACTATATATTTTCTGAGATTTTAAAGTTTATTTATTTATATTTATTGTTTTGTTTTTGCAGGAAAGGAGATAACTTTATCCCTCAATAATAGTTTAGATTAAAGTCAAGAGTTGACTGCAAATTTTGTGAAAGAAGTTCTGAGGTTTGGCAGCTGTGCTGCTGAAATGGAGGTCAATTTAGAAGGGCATGTTGAGCATGTAAATGATTTTCAGAATGTTGATCCCGGGGGAGCAATGGCCCCGGGCAAGGCAAATATTCCAAATCCGAATATGATCGGCCAAGAACAAATGCTTGATTATTCGAATTGGTTCGAAAGCTATGAACGGGGAAAAAGTGAAAGCCTTGCATTTCTTGGAGCAAATGCTGATATTGGTCATCAGTTTCAGGCAGATGCTCTTCATAATTCCTCTTTCCGAAATCTGCTAGAGTTCGTGACCGCTGGATCAAATTGTTATAGTAGAAGAGCTAGTTCATCAAATGCTACTGTGGATTGTAGGGGCAGATTGGTAAAGCAGGGTTTATAACCGTGAGTTTCTCTAATTGCTTAACTTTGATATATTTTGAATACCGTATATTCATTTGAGCTAGTTGCAAGGTGATTGACAAACATATCGAATATGATAATGTACCATGCTCATGTTAATCATATAGATTAAATAGGGGTTGAGGTAATTCCTATGGCTCCATTTAATTAGTATAACACTATAACGAGGAGGTCGTGGAAAGTGCAATTTACTTTGTCTCTTGTGCTATCTAAGCCTTAAATTTTTTTTTTTGAATGTCCAAATTAGCATTTCAGTTCCTGAATGCCCTCACGGGGCATAGCTTTATGCCATCCTCAGAAAGACAAATAATAAGCTAGGAATTTAATCAAGGGCAGCTACTTCGACATCTAAAATAATAATGGGTAAAAGGTGCTTCTTTGCATGAATCTGATATGTTATTCGGATGCTATATATGTTCATACCACTTTCTGTGACCCTTTCGATAGGGCCATGGAGAATAGAAGATATAAGTCCTAGCCTTTATAGAGGCTTTGGATGGTCTCCCTGAAATAAGTCAATAACAAGGAAAATGGTTCATTGGCGCTGGGCATGACTGTCTGACAGATTTCTCCGTATTTCTTTATGAAATTATATTGAAGGATTTAAAATGCCAAACCTTTTAATTATGTCAAATTTATGGACTAAAAATTATCACACGGCCAACATCCATCTGAATTGTAAATTCAGGATTGTTTGATACTTTTGAGCTAAGAAAAAAAAAGATTGGTGTTTGACATCTTTTTCCTACATTTATGAAGTGAGACATGTTCTCTCTGACCATGTGATGCCATTATTTCAGGTTTTGCTTTTCTGCAGTTACTTACTTCTTTCTTTGATTTCTTGGGTTTCATTTGTAGTGTTAGATGGAAACTCTAGTCCTTATGGACTGTCTTATGATTTCAACTTAGTTCCCGGAGCAATACCTAATGTAGCCTCAAGAGAAAACATCTCGACCCGTTTTGCTCCAATAACTCCAGATCAAGCCACAATGGCATATAAGGAACAAATTTTTAATTCCCGCAATACGAGTGTTCCAGAGTGTACCAGGGATATTGAACTGAATGAATACCTGCAAAAGAATGAAGGGAATGTCGAACTGAATGTTCTCCTGCAAACTAATGCAGATTCACAATTGCTTGTGGACCAATCATCTGCCAGGCTAACAGTGGATCTGCACGAGAATCACTCCCCTGACAAGGGTTGCGCACAGGGCAGTGAGTTCATAAAGACTCCACAACAAAAATCAAGAAAGAAAAGGCACAGGCCAAAGGTGGTAGTTGAAGGTAAACCCAAAAGGACTCCCAAACCTGCAACCCCAAAACCTGCTCAAGAGGGTAGTCCTCCTAAGAGGAAATATGTTCGCCGAGCCAGCAACGTCACAGCCACTCCGTCTCAGAATTTGATAGAGAACACAGATCCACAAACAACTCCTCCTGGTTCTGTGGAGAAACCAGTGCTCAAGAGGAAGTATGTTAGGAGAAAAAATGTCAGTAACCCTGACTCTGCACCCTTGGATGACAAATTGAGCACAAACGATGACATGATAAGTCGACAAACTGGTTATTCGTGTAGGAAATCTTTGAATTTTGAGTCCGAGAACCCACATATTAACGATTCCTCTGGGATTTCTATGGATGTTGTCAATGAAATGCCTGCAAAGGATCAATTGAATATAGATTTGCTGCCAAAACTTTCCATGGATTTATCACTACAGGGGCAGGCTACGTTTCCCTCAACTCCCTTTAAGACTCAGCAATCACACAAGTCAACTAGTGGCCACCAAGCTGAATCTTTCATGGGAAAGGGTCAAATAGGTTTCTCAATTGCTAGCCATGCCAAGGAAGTAAATGACGTACAGCTGATGATGGGTACTGATACTCAATGCGCGAGAAAGAGTCCCACCAGATCCAACTGCAGTAGCAGCACATGTCTGACCCTGGAATCAGAAGCAAAGCAGTTAAAAAGACAACACTTCCAATATTCTGAAGCAGAATCTTCTAGTCCAAATTTCAATGGAGTTATGTACAATTCCTTGAGCTCCTATGCACGAGCCCTTCCTCCAAATGGAATGAACAGTAATGGAGAGATCAGTATGCTTTTTCCTGTTATTAACAAAAAGAAGAGGACTACGAAGTGCAACATGACTGAAGCATCTAAAGTTAACTCTATGTTGGCTGTAACTGAAAATTGTTCAACAGAGAAAGCATATTCTACCTCTGAAGCTCAAGAAAACCATTTAACACCTGCATGTACCACCTGGATTCCAACTACTCAATATGAAACCAGCGGGAATCCTAGGTACTCAGTAGTCAACTATGCTACTCTGAATGAAAATCAAATTTCCACCGGCAGTTTGGAATTGGCAGAATTTCAGGGAGCTAAAAGAAAGAGGTCGAAAGGGCCAACACTGCCCTGTTCCTCACCTCTTGGAAGTTGTGAGCAGTTGCTGTATTACAGAAGAGAATCAGGAAATAATCAAGAAGTGATGGCTCAACCAAACCAATTCATGGAGCATTTGATTTCTGAGTTCCCCGCAACTGGGAAGACAAAGAAAAGATCAAAAAGGAACTTCACTTCTAGTTCATCACTGCCCTATCTATACAATCAGCCGCATTCTCTCGGAATAGGCACGTGACGAAACCCTAATCTTGTTGTATTAGTTATATTAATATTTCTGACATGAAAATTACCATGCAGGTTCACCACTAGCTTTAACCTCGAATTGCATGTCTGTAATGGAGGAGATTATTGAGCGTCTTAGCCTCATTAATATCAACATTCAAAGAACTCGGGTTTCGTATCACGATCAGTATGACCCTCTTCAGATGAGTTACCCAGAGCAGAATGCCCTTGTTGTTTACCAAAGAGATGGAACTATTGTCCCATTTAGCAATTCAATTGTCCCTGTTCGTAAGCGGAAACCAAGGGCAAAAGTTGACCTTGATGATGAAACGTCTCGGGTATGGAAACTTCTATTGGAAGATATAAAAAATGAAGGCATTGACGGAACAGACGAGGAGAAAGCAAAGTGGTGGGAAGAAGAACGAAGGGTCTTTCGTGGACGGGCAGACTCTTTCATTGCTCGCATGCATCTTGTCCAAGGTATATTTTCTGGAATACAAATTTTTCAATAAGGCATGAACAGTTACTTCTGATTGTAGAATATGAGCCCCTATCGTCTGGTCATCACACCATCATTTTCTGTGGGTATATCATGATTTCTTATCGTTGATGAAGGTCATGTTTTATGCCAAAAATAGAGATGAAAACCTAGAAACACTTTTGTTACATAAAAATTTATTATCGTTGATGCAGGGGACAGGCGTTTTACTCCGTGGAAAGGGTCTGTTGTAGACTCTGTAGTTGGAGTTTTTCTCACCCAAAATGTCTCAGACCATCTTTCCAGGTTAACTGCGTTTTCGTACTTATTTTTTTGATACGTTAACATCTTGTCACTTTAACTGCATAGACTGGCCTGAATTGACCTGAGTTCAATGGAAGTGACATAAACATAGCTTCCACTACCATAAAACATAAAAGTTTTGACATACTGATACCTTCAATTTGTAGTTCTGCGTACATGTCACTTGCTGCTCGGTATCCACCAAAGTCGAGTATCATACCGGGAGCATCACTTGGAGAGGAAGCAAGTTTGACAACTAGAGAGCCAGAGGTCCATGTACTGGAGCCTGATGATATAGTTTCATGTCATGAGAATCCAGATCAGCCCACTTGGGATCAAGGTCCATCTGAACACTTGGAAGGTGACAGCAGAGGGAAGGTAGCTGACAATGTTCCAGAAGATGCTGGATCGGCTATTGAAGTTGATGATATTATATCTACACAAAACTCAGTGAACTCCTTGATTTCTCGATCTGAGAAATGTGAATTGAACTCACTCTGCACGTCTGAAGAAGAATCAACCAAGAGTGAAAAGATTATATTTCCTAGTTCTACTTCGTTTGTAGAGTTAATTCATACTGTGGAGGGAAATAGTGAGTTACAAGAAGATCTTCAATCAAATAGTGAAGCGAATCTGTCAGAAAAAAGGGATAGTTCCGTTCCCAGCCAGATCAGGCATGACATCTATTCTGGTGTGCACAAAGTTCCCATCTCTGCATCACAAGAATGCAGCACATCTGATAAGCAAGTAAGTTGTACCACAGAAAATAGTGGATTGTCAGCAGGCTCTGCAAATCACACTACTGTTGAGCGGTTCAGAAGAGCTCAATTTGAGGAACTGCCAAAGTCCTCCAGTGCAGGTGAGAACTTGTGTTATGGTATTGATGTGAGCCTGGGCGCTATAGAAGATACAGGATTAGTTGTTGAATCACAAATTCAGCACCAAGCATTCAGTTCCCACAATCTTTATGCAAAAAGCTCAGAGGTTAGTGAGATGAACATGGTTGCGGAAAATCTACCAGATCTCAATGAGAAGCCTGCTCACTTGAGCCTCAATGCTGGCTCTGAACAACTTGATAACATAGTTGATCCTGGAAATGGTAGCACGCCCAAGGAAAAAGGGGGAAGACCAGGAAAACAGAACCAGGTAGCTATTGACTGGGACTCTTTACGGAGAGAGGTGCTAAGTGATTCTATCAAAAGAGAAAGAACAGCTGACACAATGGACTCTCTAGACTTTGAAACAATAAGGTGTGCAGATGTTAAGGACATTGCTGACACGATTAAAGCAAGAGGAATGAACAATAGGCTAGCAGCGAGAATTAAGGTACTTGACTATAGTTTTATCATAAAAATTTAACATGAATATAGATATAAATTTTCTTTATATGTATAAATGCTCATCTATATAAAATTTAAATAGGATTTCCTGGACCGCCTTGTGCGAGAACATGGTAGCATTGATCTTGAATGGCTAAGAGATGTGCTACCTGACAAAGCGAAGTAGGTTTTCTGTACCATCATCAAATATCTAATGCTACCGCATGCAATGTATTATTGGTAATCTGTTAAATCTAACATCATTAAATTTCAGAGAATATCTTTTAAGCTTTAAAGGATTGGGCTTAAAGAGTGTGGAGTGTGTGCGCCTTCTCACCCTCCACCACCTTGCATTTCCTGTAAGTCCTTCCTATGGTTGCCTAGTCTTTGTTGAACCTCCAAACAATATCTAAAGACATGTATTTTTTTGGTTCCTGAAAAGGTTGATGTCAATGTTGGGCGTATAGCTGTAAGACTAGGATGGGTTCCCCTTCAGCCATTGCCGGAGTCCCTTCAGCTGCATCTTCTGGAAATGTGAGTTTTTCTCAATTTTATCATGCCGCTCAAGGACTAACAAGAAAATGTTGCTTTCTGTTTATACTTTATAGGTATCCTGTACAGGAGTCTATTCAGCAGTATCTTTGGCCGCGCCTCTGCAAACTTGACCAAAGAACACTGTAAATTTTTTACTTGCAACCTTATACCATTCACTTATATATACTTGACAGTAACCCAATTTGTTTGTTTTAATTATAACAGATATGAGCTTCATTATCAGATGATTACTTTTGGAAAGGTATGTTTACAACGACTTGAAACTGATTAGAGCATGGATTTAAATGCAATATAAATGTGTTTTTGGTTACAGGTTTTCTGCACAAAAAATAAACCAAACTGCAATGCTTGCCCAATGAGAGGAGAATGCAGGCATTTTGCAAGCGCATTTGCGAGGTTGGTCTACCGTAACTCTTTTCTTCTGTCTTTTATTTTCCCAAAGAGTGTTATTATGTCGTTCTATAAGAAGTTTAATCTGGGAGGCAGTGGTATAATGTGAAGTTGTTGGACTTATGTCATTCACACTGATTTGAGGTCTAATCTCATTGGCACTGGTTTAAGGTAACAAACAATCCTCCCAAGTATAAACAATAACAATAAACAACCCTCCAAGTATGATGGTATAAAATTTCCATTATCATGAAAATTATGATTTGAATTATTCTCAGCAATACTTGTAATGAGAGCACTAAGAATTTATCTGCCTGAACTACCCAAAAGTCGCAGACCTGTGTTCAATATCATTATATAACTTGATCAACAAATTTGTTTCTTGTAGTGCAAGACTTTCCCTCCCAGCACCAGTTGAGAAGAGCATTGTGGCTAGTGCAGCAGAACAAGTAGCTGATCATCACCCAACAGGGATTCACCGCTCAAAAAAACTATGTCTTCCTCATGCTAATGGACAACTTGGGGATGACATTCAAAGTTCAATTGGCTGTGCCAGTGGCAGCTGCAGCTCACCAGATCTGTGTCTATCTCAATTTAACAAACATTTTGGAGAAAACTCTGAAAGCAGCAGCTCTATTCCCACTGACCATGTGCCTGCAACGCCAGAGCCTAATGTTGAAGAACCCCCCAGCCCGGAGCTAGTGCATGATCAATTCGTGGAACCTGATATGGAAGACTTCGAAGATTTTGATGAAATTCCTACGATAAGGCTCAATATGGAAGAATTTGCTCAAAATTTGAAGAATTTGGTTGGGGGAAATATGGAGATTCAAGAGCATGAGATGTCAAAGGCCTTGGTTGCTATAACCGCTGAGGTTGCATCACTCCCCACTCCTAAACTAAAGAACATAAACCGGCTCAGAACTGAGCACCATGTGTAAGTATAAAACATTTACGCAATCTTCTCTGAGTCCAATATCCATAAGGGCTACTTAAATTTGCATGTTGTCCATCGCGTTCATGGTATACTAGATAATAAATTGTTCTCAAAACTAGAAGTCAACCTGTGTTATTTCCGAGTGTTATTTTATCACTGTGAGAGGTCACTTACTTTGTTGACCTTTTTTCAGCTATGAGCTTCCAGATTCACATCCACTGCTGCATGGGGTTGGTTACTCTATCCCAACCTCTATTTCATTTTGGCACTCGATCCTTGTTCTTTTAGAATTCTAAATTACTCTTCATTTTGTAGTTTGAAAGACGAGAACCTGATGATCCATGCCCCTATCTCCTTGCCATATGGACACCTGGTAAAAAACAGAATTAATAATTTAATATTCAGTACACCCAACTATACTACTGTGAGGAATTGTGGGTTGTTTATTACCTGAAACTCCACACACACAAATTGAAAAACATATCATTGTTTTAGGTGAAACTGCTGATTCTATTCAGCCACCCGAAAGAAAATGTAGATCTCAGGAAACTGGCGGATTGTGTGATGACTCGACATGCTTCTCATGCAATAGCATCCGGGAAGCAAACTCTCAAATTGTGAGAGGAACTATTCTGGTGAGTGAAAGACATACACACATTTTGTAACCATTTGCATTATCTGGTACTGATTAATTTTAGGGGAATATACATCAGGCAGTACCATGCGGCCATGCTTAATGAAACTTGACTTTGGTAACAGGTACCATGTCGAACAGCCATGAGGGGGAGTTTTCCATTGAATGGGACATACTTTCAAGTTAACGAGGTAGATATATATTATCCAAACCCTTGCCTTTAGGATGCATGCTATGATCTGCTCCGTTGAGAAATAATAAGTGAAACAAGTCGATTCATTTATGTCCAGGTGTTTGCTGATCATGATTCTAGCCTAAATCCAGTTGCTGTTCCTAGAGTTTGGATCTGGAATTTGCCACGACGAACTGTCTACTTTGGAACTTCCGTTCCAACAATATTTAAAGGTAAGACAAACTGACAAAGCTATTACACCATCTGTTGGCACTTCCATTTCAGATATACTTACCGACTTTCTTATGTATAGGCCTGAACACTGAAGAGATCCAATATTGCTTCTGGAGAGGTAAGTGTAAATTTATGGCATCTCTACACACTGAATACGCCCTGTTCTCAGTTGCTTGTTAATGTTATATTTCACAGGATTCGTCTGTGTAAGGGGGTTTGAGAAGTGCAGTCGATCACCCAAACCGCTCATTGCTCGGTTACACTTTCCAGCAAGCAAAATGAATAATAAGTCCAAGACAAACGTGGAAGAATAAAATCATTGATACGACACAGTTTATTTAAACAGTAGCATGTGTAGTAAAATAAGAATCTGTAACAATAAAATCTAATTTAGATAATGTTTTACTTTGTTGTAGTTTGGTTGTTATTTTTCGGCTAAATTTCATATAGGCACCTCAACTACAAAAAATATTTCAAATAGCCATTTGAACATGTCAACCTTTCAAATAGGTATTTGGGGTGACTTTTGGCACTTGAAAAATATTTTTGGTATATGAACTTTACTTTAATAGGCAAATCTTAGGGCAAAATAGGAAAATTATATATATTATACTTTATGGGTCATATTTAAAATAACAAATACTTAATTGGATCAATTTTTAATAATCGATTTTAATTAATTTAATTAAAAAACACACATCATCTTCAACTTCGCCTCTATCCTCACCTCGTAAAAATGGAGACGTTAGTGTTGAATTTATTCGTTGAAAGAATGGATTACTTTGTACTTGATTAATAAAGAGTTGGATTGTTGTCTGATAAATATTTGAGAGGAGAGAAACGTGTGTATATACTGTTGTTATTTCTTCTATTATACTGTAATAGTAATACGAAATAGATGTTAATGAAATTTGTTGTACTTTCCATTAAAGATGTTCATTGAAGTAATATTTTAAATTCATCAAAAAGATGTTTATTGAAGTAAGTGCACAGTGAGTGAGATTTTCATAAGTGTTGCTAATAATAATATTGATATTTTACTGTTATTGTAATTACTTTAAATTTGCATTGGTCGCTATAATATTTCTGGGAATAATTTGCTCTTGATAGGCTTATTTCCATTTTTACGTGATGGGGGTGGGGTTGAAGATAATGTATGTTTTTTCAATTGAATTAATCAAAATCGACATTATTAAAAAATTGATTCAATGTTGCTATTTTAAAACGACTCATAAAACGTGAATATATATAATTTTTCTATTTTACCCTTTAGGTTTGTTTATTAAAGTAGAGTTCGTGACAAAATATTTTTTCCAAAAAGTTTAGGCACCAAAATCATCATCATACTTATTCTAAAGGTTGAAAATTTGAGTTGACTATTGAAAATATTTTTACGTGAACTCTTTATGAAATTTAAAAGTTGACAGCTCTGAAAACTTCCTAATGCAAGTTGTTCTATTGCACCATCTACTTAAGTTTCTACTATGCTATTTGTGGACTTGTGGTACAATCTTTTATATATGTCACATACCAATTACCATACCAAGTGACAGTATTTCGTGAAACCTTCCATTTAAATTGCATTCTTGCATTCTTAAACGTTTGTCAAGAAAAGACTAACATTTAGACAATTGATTATGTGTTTTTTTTGAACGGGACCTCAGCCGCTTATTCTTTAGTGCGCATCGGTAAATCTCTGGACGACGCACAACAAGTAAATCACGCCTAACGAGAGTAAACCACACTAGACAAGCCCTATGTGACAAGCTCGACTAGGGGTGAATATGAATCAAATATTTTTTCAAATATTCGAGTTCGAATTCGAATGTTGTCGAATACGAACCGAACTCGAATCCGATTTTGCCATTCGAATGGTAAACGAATGCGAATATGAATGTCTTATAATTATATTCGAAATTTTTCGAATATGTTCATTTAGAATTCAAACCGAATATTCGATTCGAATTCGAATATTTGTATAGATATTTTATTAATTTATATGAAAATATGAAATATGACAAATATCGAATCGAATTCGAATAGTGATAGAATCGTATCGAATCGAATTCGAATTCGATTTTAGTATTCGATTCGAATACGAATAGAAATTCGAATACTGTTGTAAAAATTCAAATTCATGATATTCGATTCACCTCGATTTGATTCGGGTTTGTTTCCCACCCCTAGGCCCGACCAAGAAAATGTTGGTAAGAAGAATCGAACTCATGACCTCACGGTCATAAGCTCACCTACTCCATCAACTTGGCCACCCTCGCGAGTCAATTGATTATGTTTTGGGATTATTAAATGAGGGTAATTATTTGGATATCAATAAATGGGATCCATTGCATGTAGTTCCAAACTCGTTTATCTTAATGACTTTAGCGAAATGAAGTATTATCTAAAATTTTGGAGTCATTTATCTTAATTGTTTTAGCGAAATAAAGTATGTATCTCTTAAATTGATCAGGGTTGTAAATAAGTTGAAATCTTTGCTATAAAATGTTTAATTGAAAATAAATAAATAATAACCATCAAAAGTCAACATACTTCTTGCAAGAGTGATTGACATTTAACTGATCCAATGGATGGTCTACATAAATTTTCTCTGCTTATATTAACCATTGATCCACCTCTCCATTTCACGTAACTTCCTTTATTTATATTTTACTCTTTTGTCCATTTCGTGTTGTGTTCGATCTCTAATCTCAATATTAATTCCAATCATGTCTTGCTACAATGGAAAATACACAGGTATTATCATTATACTCATCCCTCCATTTCCATGTCCTCATTATTATTCCTACCATGCTTATGGATTTGCTTGATATATTCAAAGATACAATAGATGTTATGTTTCATTAGTCATGTTTTATGATTTTAAATGTCTTTTTTCAAAGAATTTGATATGTGATATGTATAATATACCATATGATACTATATGTAATCGATTTTTTTACCATCCTTTATACATAGGACGTTGCACTGTTTTTTGTTACGTTGCATGCCTAGCCTAATAATTAATTTTAAGTTTTACTAATAAAGTTATAATATTGACTGAGAAATGAATAATCAAATGTAGTGGCAAAGGTTATTCTTACCATAGTCTAGTTGTAACGAGCACATAAATATTCATCAATAAAATTCTCTCTTAAATTATAGATTGAAAAACTATAGTATATATGCTAAGGTGTCAATAGTTTTGGTCCTAACAATATTTTGCTTCGTTATTGTTGTAGATGAGCTCATTGCCAATGCTAAATACATAGGAACCCCTGGAAAGGGTATTCTTGCTGCTGATGAGTCAACTGGAACAATTGGTAAACGATTCGAAAGCATTCATGTAGAGAATGTTGAGGAGAATAGGAGGGCTCTCCGTGAGCTTCTTTTCACCACTCCTAATGCCCTCCAATACCTCAGTGGTGTCATTCTTTTCGAAGAAACTCTCTACCAAAAGACCGCTAGTGGTACGCCTTTTCTTAATTTTGTTGATGCCCATTGTGCCAAATATATTGAGAATTGCATTTTGTATTGTTCTTTTAATTGATCATATTGTGTTGTTCAATTTGATGTATTTGTTTTAATCCCTTAAATTGCAGGTAAGCCATTTGTTGATGTGATGAAGGAAGGTGGAGTTCTCCCTGGAATTAAGGTTGATAAGGGTACAGTTGAACTCCCTGGCACTAATGGTGAGACCACTACACAAGGTCTCGATGGCCTTGCACAACGATGCCAGGAATACTACAAGGCCGGTGCAAGGTTCGCCAAATGGCGTGCTGTGCTTAAGATTGGCGAAAATGAGCCATCTCAATTGGCTATCAATGAAAACGCCAATGGCTTAGCGCGCTATGCCATAATCTGTCAACAAAATGGTTTAGTCCCAATTGTTGAACCTGAGATCCTTGTTGATGGTTCCCATAGCATCGACAAATGTGCTGATGTTACCGAGCGTGTTCTTGCTGCTTGTTACAAGGCACTAAATGATAACCATGTTCTCCTTGAGGGTACTCTGTTGAAACCCAACATGGTTACTCCTGGATCCGAAGCAGCCAAGGCTTCTCCAGAGATCATAGCTGCCTACACTGTTCGTGCATTGCAACGTACGATGCCAGCTGCTGTACCGGCTGTTGTGTTCTTGTCTGGCGGGCAGAGTGAGGAGCAGGCAACCGTCAACCTCAACGCTATGAACAAACTCGAGACCAAGAGGCCATGGACCCTTACCTTCTCCTACGGGCGTGCTCTTCAGCAGAGCACTCTCAAGGCTTGGGGCGGTAAACCAGAGAATGTAGAGAAGGCTCAGGCTGCATTCCTTGCAAGGGCTAAGGCCAACTCAGAGGCAACCCTTGGTAAATATACAGGTGATGCTGCTCTTGATGGTGCAATGGAGAGCCTCCATGTGAAGGACTACAAATACTAATCTATCTTATCTGCACTCCTCAGGCTTTGATTTTTTGTTGCTGAAGTGGTTTTGATGTCTAGTTTCTCATTATTAATTTTTGATTTAGTAATTTAGTTCACAAAGACTTGTATGATTTAATACTATATGTCTTTAGTTACAACGTATGACATTTAAATTATGAACAAATTCCCTTTACAATATCTAAAGTTGACTTGTATCCAACACTCTGCATTCGGTAGCTTTTTTCATTCAATTCCTAAACACAATCAAGGATTGTCTTGTGCAAAACAAGAACAACTTGTTGCTGGATATGAACATGACGATCGAATCTGATCCCATTGAATGTCGTCCAATGGGCTAGATGATTGAATTTCACCACCTTGAAGCCTCCTCGCTCTCCTCCGTTCGTTTACCAAGCTCAAAAGGAGTTGTGCATCGTCCCTTAGGCGTCACACACTTCGATCTGACAGTTTGTGAGGAGATTAAATCGCATTGATCCAATGTTCACACCAGGAAGTAAACGTGGGGGGCATGGATATTATGGAAAATTTAATTAGATCAATTTTATTCTCTTAAAAAATGATAACCCAAGTAAAATCTAGTGAAAATTAACCACATCTCTTGGACATAACTAGAAGAGGGCATGTGGGCGCACCCGTCTCTAAATGTTACGGTGTAATTTTTTAATTGAAAATTGCCCATACATGTTACTTATTTTTTCACCTAAATATAGTCAACATTTCAATTTCGTTCTCTTCATCCATATGTCCAATCTTATCTCCTTATATTATGCTCTTGGTTCCATATCTAATAATCTTAGTCTATCTAAACCAAGAATTAATACCAATCTACAACTTGTTAATTCTTATGTGACAATGTACAATTGCATGCTAGATTATTAGAGAAATGAAATTGTATTCTTGAAGCTAAGAGAATGAAATAATAGAGGCAACAGCACCTGTGGCAGAAGAGTAGTCAACAATGTCTTCCAGTGGGGTTGCAGTTTAGCAAGGAAGAGGGGGAGCAAAGACACAGTGAGTGTAGTATCATCAGTTTCCTAATTGGGATTCTGTAATATGTGGCTTGTGGGAAAGGCAAGGAATGCTGACTTATCTCGTTTATTCAATAACTTGTCAAATCCAGTGGCATCACTATATGTATGTATATGAATCATCATTTCCTAACTCCAAGATTCCCTAAACTAGGCCTGCTTATTTATTATCTCGACTCCAGTGCCCCTGTTGTTTATACCATATTTTATTTTTCTCATTTTATCTACAATCCCCATCTATTTTTATGTTGTTCCAGTGACAATTTTTGGTTATTTGAATTTACTTTGAACAAAATAAAAGTTAGTTTTACTATTGACAAAATTATTACGAGTTTGGATAATATGTTATATTGTATGTGATGTTCTATACTACATTTCATTAATATCTTGAAGCAAAATCTACTTTGACCATTACCAACTAGTTAAACATGGATAAATTTTAGAAACGTGACTTGTCCTTTAAAAATTTATTATAAATTTCAATATGATTTTATCTAGATTTATATCTTTTTTTTTCTAAATAATTTTTAATTTAATCCATTCTTGAACTGATCAGCTTTCATACTGGAACTCTGCAAGAGTACTAGGGGTTCAGCAGAGTGTATTAAATGACTCAATAATTATGCATATATTATTATTAATATAAGTCATGCTGCATGGCTACCGTACGCTGTTTTTACATTTGACTGAAATAATCCATTGCAGAAGCACTGCATCTGCACTGATCTATAGCTTTGTCCCTAATGTTTATAGCTTCTTAGCATCTTCACTCAATTTGCAGTTTCCTTAATCACACCAACTTTCTTCATTCATTTCTACTCCTTCCATTCTCTTTTGTTTTTACATAACACTCCCTCCTAGGCCTTCATCCCATAAAAAAATTGTCAAACTTTTGATTTTTTTTTTTAATTTTAAGAGAAAAATAATACGGAGTATAATATAATTTAAAAGTGGTCAAAGCCATGATTATAGATAGACCCTTGAAACACTCACAATACGCCTTTGACGATAAATTAAAACCAAAGACTTTCAATCTATTTTTTAAAGTAATAATTCATTTATAATTTAGAATAGTAATGTATACATAATGAATTTTAGTTAGTTAAAGAAAATAATTTATCTTATATTTTGATAAGTAAATGAATTTGCTTACCTACCTCTTTTATGGAGTTCTACTAGAAGAAACCAACATTGAAGCTTATTACAAATCTTGATTTTGTTTTACATATATAGTTCTACTGTTTATACAACTTAAAAATCAAGGTCGTCTATAGCTAGCAAGTAGCAAATAGCAACACGTTTCCATGTTCATCATGCATGCTTTAATTTCTTCTTCCATTAAATTGGATTATTAATAAACACGGATATATAAAAGAGGTAAAAATGTCGAACTTTATTAGTAATTTGAATGGTAATAAAACAGAAACATAATGGAATCAAATATTACAGTCAGAATAAAAATACTAACGAGCGAGTGCTCATACTAGGAATATCAAACACATCAAAAAATGCACCACAATTAACTAAACACGAAACCAACATTGAGAATGAATATGATAGATCCCATACCATAATGATTAAATAAGACAGATGAGATAATTTACTAATTAATAGCCTATGCATAAGATAGACCAAACACTTCCAGAGAGAGGTAATTAGTTACTCAATTGTATTCATAACAATTAATACCTCTAAGCTAACAAGTTACCTGAAGTATTAATGAGTGCCCATTTAGCTTAATGATTATTTTCCCCCTTGCATAGTTTGACACCATAATTCTCCCACAAATTATTATCAGCATCACCCATGAAGTACCTAAAGCAATTGTCATTGACATTCAAGCCAGTTGTGCAATTAGGAGGAGAATTGCCACCATGATCATTAATATTCCCTCCTCTTGATGAACTAGTAGTAGGTGCATTTTCATTATTATTGTTGCCACAATAAGATCCTCCCCCTCTTATTTGATGACAAATCGAGGGATCATTACCTTGGAAATAACCACCACAACTTGCAGAGCTCTCTTTCCCTCTCTTCTGGTACTTGATTAAGTAATCATTAATACTTTCCCATTTGTTCTTACACATTAATGGACTTTTATCATACCCAAAAGAAGCCAATTTGGAAGAAATTTCTTCCCATATCATTTCACCACATTCTTCTTGTTGAACAAATAATCTTGCCTCCATTCCACTTCTCAATTGAATCAATCTTGTTACTTCACATTCTTGCCAACTACTCTCCCCCCCTCTTGTCAAATTTGTTATGGCTTCACTTGCATTATCATTTGAGACAATTCCTTTGCCTGTTAGCTTATGCAAAGCTTCCATCAAAGCTGCATCTCTTGCTTCAATCCAAGCTCTTTCTTTGTCCCAAAACTTATGTTCTTTTTCTATCCTTTCCTCCTCTTGTTTTTTCCATGTTTCTTCCCTCATCATCCTCTCTTGTTCTTTTTGCTCAATTGTCTTCATCATTTTATCCAACCAAGATTCTTGCTTCACCATAAGCTTACTCATTTGAGCATCTATGAAGTCTTTTATCTTAGTCTTCCAACCCTTTTTGCTCCTCTTCTTCCTCTTCCCTATTGATGATGAAGTCTCATTATTATTATGGTTAAGGTTACTATCCTCTGATGAGGTTGTTTCATAATCAGATGAGTTTGAGAGACTAAGGCTATTTTCCTCCGAATTTTTTGTAGCCTCCTGTTGATGACTAATGAATTCTTGATTGTTATTACTACTAATAACAATGTTGCTATTGTATCGGAAGCTGGTGCTTCCGAAACGATTAAGGTCGGATATTGAGGTTGGAGTGTAGTTGGTGGTGGTGGTGGTGGTTTCGCCGTAAAGGGCTTCAAGTTGCCGGAAAAATCTATAATGTTTGCCATCTTGTCTTCCTGCTTTGCCTTCTTTAGTCTTTTTGTAGTACTTGTACAAGTTCTCAAATTTTTCCCTGCATTTCTTCCCACTTCTTTGGTAACCATGTTCCTCATACATAATCCTAGTGAGAAGAAAAATGTAGAATTTTCATATACACCAATATTTGTGCAATTGAATAATGCTTTATGGAATTCTTTCAAGAACCCTAAACTACAGTTGAAAGACAAAAATAAATGAAAAAAAGTACTTCATGTGATAAAATAATCGAATTTAAGAATGACGGTTTAGCTAAATCTAACAGAAGTATGAAATTTCTATGAAATTGTAAGTTTATAGAGTTTCTTAATTTGTAGTTTACTAAAAAGGGGGGGAAATGAAGCAAGATGAGGTACTCATTGTAGACAACAATAAGGTTCAATCTTTTTGAATTTTAGTCCATGAGAAAGCACTACTTTGTTAATGATTAAAACAGAATTCCCTATGAAATCATCAACATACACTGTATATATTATAAAAATTGTAAGATAAAAATAGTAAGTGAACTGTTGTCCAATTCATTGCACACAAATTACTCAAAAAGGGTACAAAAAGGGAAAAAAAAAGTGTGAAAAAAAATAATCAAGTATGTAGTTTGTTCTTAATTAGCATTTCTTCACTTGTAGATAGACAATCTAAAATCTAAAACACATACAAGTTATGAATCCAACTTGGAAAAGATTGGTTAATATCAGCTAGATTTCTTGTTTTGCTATTCTTATATAGTTGTATCTTCAACCACAAAAAAGAGAAAATTAGAAAAATTGTGAACAAATATTTGGAAATTGAGCTATAAACTAGGGTTGCAATAAATGGAAAATTTGTATACCTAGAGACTTCATCCCATAAAGGGCCTTTCTGATTAGCTTCTTTGAACTTTGTATCAAGTCTTGACCTGATTTCAAGAAGTGTAAGTGTTTCTTGCCTTGGCCACCTTCCACTTCCACCATCTCCACCGCCGCCTAGCCCACCACCATCCATCTCCAGCCCACCAAGACCACCACCACCAGTAGAAACACCAGTGTTGGTAGTAGAATCTGAATGCAACCCATGAGAGAGCAACTCATTAGGTCTTTGATGATGACCCATCATCACTATAGTCTCATAGTGGTGGTTAGATAACATGTCTTGTGGTGTTTGAATTGATGTGAAAACTGGTGTGCCATTCATATATTGCCTTATATTAGAGTCCATTGTATACTCATGATGATCATCCATTATTGAAACGATAATTCACCTTGTAACTGTAGATCCCTAACACGATCCACTTAGCTTATTATTATTACACTACTTAAGATTCTTGAAAAAAGAGTGAGAGAAATTAGAGAGAGAGAGAGAGAGAGAGAGAGAGAGAGAGAAATGCAAAATGGTGAAAGAAGCGGCAGACCCGGATCGTGTCATCTAATCTCATACGAAAAAGGGTATTGAATTTATGCAGAGGACGATGATGGACCCATCCACAACTTTCTTCCTCTTGCTATACTACTGTTTCTAAAGCTCTTTATCTTTGAGGTTTTTATCTTTTTGTCTATCATATTCTTTATTTTTTAGGGATACATACATGTGTAGGTCATATTCTTAAAGTTGATAGTGATACTTGCTTGTAAAATGAAATGTGACAATATTATATCCTTGATCTTTGAGATGAAAATTTGAGATGAAAATAGTACGGAGTATATGCTTGCCTACTTGTTTTTGAAGGCATTAAATAATCATGAAATCATTATAGGTTGATCTTTTTAATAACTTATTCTACCAAATGATTTATTAAAGATTTTATATGTACAAAATTAAAAAAATAGTCATCTAAAACAATATGTGAATCGATTCAATTATAATAGTCTGTCTTATTCATTTAGTTGGGTCGTGCAATTCATACTATTTTAGAATTCTAATACTAAATTTAAACTCCTTTAATTTATGTGAATGCATAAACACGGAATTATAAATTAGGTAATCCATCAAGATACAAATTATGTATCAAAACCTTAAAATCAGTTTTTTAACATTCAATATCCAACAAGTATATATTGTATCTTATACTATTGTAAATCGTTATTTGATATATATTATTGCATAGTGCTGGTTCTTTTTGTATTGTTCTTATAATATTTAATGGCGAATGAAAGAAAGACAGACTTAAATGTCTATGGAGGAGGTATAGTAGTATAGATATGTAGAAGAATACTAAATAGGCTTTATCAAAAGAAGAATAATAATAATGAATATTAGCTTAGGGAGCAAATGCGACTATGCGAGAACATAGAAGAGATTATATTATGAGTGGCTCATGTTTATTGCTTACGATTGAACAGTGTTTGGGATTTGGCCTTTTTGACCATTCTACATAAAATCCAGAAAAGACAATTAAGAGCTATGATCGAGAGAGTCATTGCATTTCTCTGTCTATATTATTTCTCTCCTATTTGGTAGCTGTTTATATCAACGAGGAATAATATGATAAAAGTAACTTATGGTACTATACATTATGCATAAGGCTATTTTCTGCCTTCTTAATTCTCTGTTTCTTTTCGGGATTTGCATATCTATCTATTTGGAGCATCAATGTATTTATAATCTAATTATGACATTAATTCAATGGTAAAAGATATGTATTGATTTTAATATAATATTTTTTTTAAAGTGACCTATCATTAGCAACTTGCAAGGGGTATTGATGTTTTGGAAGCGTTTGTTGATATACATTCCTTAAATTATGTATAGATTCTTCGATCTACTAGTAATCTTTAGTTTCAAGCTAGATCAACTTTCCGTTTTTTTTTTCTTTTTTAGTTTCAAGCTAGATCATATTCATATAAAGTGGCATAACTAGACTTGCAAGAGATAAATGAATGCCAATTTGCTTTTAATTGTTTAACAGCTTTGAATGACTTTTCAACAATATATACTTCCCCAATCAACTTTTCCCTTTATATATTTGCATGTTTTCTGTAATGGATCTGTAAGCGTCGAAATTTAATAATTATTTTTAATTAAATTCAATTTATTTTGAATTAGTTAAATTAATTAAATAAAGATCGATCGTACGAGTTACACGCGATTTAGAAAAGGTTTCGATTCAAATTTCAATCTAAAATCAACACGATAAATAATAAGTATTCTCGACAAAATAAAGTTCTAACAGGGGCGGAGGGAGAAGTTCCGCCAAAGTAAGCAAGTGGTCTCCTTGGATTTTTTTGAAAAATTATTATTATTATTATTATTATATATATTTTAATTATAATACTTTTAATATAATACTTCCTCTGCTTTTTAATCAAGTCATCCTAAGAAAAAAATATTTTAAAATACTTGTCACTTTGAAATCCAATTCAACATTTGATTGACTTTTCCTTTTAAGATCCTATTTAATGTATATGTAATAAAAGCTTCCAATACCAATGCATAAATTGTTGTTTGATTCATTACTTAAGAATATGTATGTAAAATATCATTTATCCTTAATTGATTCTTAATTGACGTGAAAATAGTTAGGATGACAACTAAAAAATCGGAGGGAGTATAAATTATATTTATGAAAGATTAATTTGTGGCTTCGAATACGGATATGAACTATTAAATGGGTAGAACTTTACCTTCCTTACAACTGAATCGAAGTCTTCTTAGAAGATAGAATATAGTTCATGATTCATTTCATGATAAACGTTGATGTAAAGTGCGTTTTTAATTTAATCAATAAAAATTTCTATTTTACTTTTTTTTAACTTGGCCCCCAATATTTTCACCGGCACCGCCCCTCGTCCCCTCGAAATTAATTGAAGCAAATAAGAGTTTATATTACCTCGCCCTAAAAAGATTATCAACTTTTGACATTTTAACTTTTTAATAATTAAATTTTGATGATAAATATTTTTATTTGTGTTGTATAGTATTTTTTGAAAAATATATCAATGAAAATAATTTAAAATATTTTTTTTATTGATATATGTAATGCAAAGAAGAATTTGTATTATTTATCTTAGGGGCACAAAAATAAAACTCATCATAGGTAAAATTTCTCAAGGTACAGTTTTATCTAAATTTTAAGAGATCATTGTCCAAACTATAAGTCCCTGCCGCTTGTTGTCGATTTGTGAAATGTCCGTGACGGGCTTGACTTGAGCTGGATTTAGGTCTGATAGGAGTCAGTACGAGCTCAGCTCTGACTTGAGCTTGATTCGAGCTTGAGCTTGACTCTGATTTGAGCTCGAGCTTGAGCTTAACTTGATTTGGATAAGAGCTCCATAAGTCGATATGTGTCCCCGTCTTGATGGATCTGAGACCGGTCTCTGACTTGATATGGGTCTATGAGCTCAGCGCCGTATTCCTGTTGGTCGCGGTGGACTTGACTTGGGTCTTCGACATACATCTCCCGGGTTCAATTTAAACTTCGATGACTTATCGCAGCGCTTGCGCCAAGTGGAAACTTGCCTTTGAGTACTAATGGATTATAAATGATGTTTCCACAAATTAGCCGAGACTTTGTAGCTCGGGAGAGGCCACTTGTCTTTGATGAAATCTCGATTGGGGTTAAACTCCGAGCTTTAAGCTATATGGAGCGATAATGGGCAGTGGTCGGGCGCCGCTGCTTGCTTGTACTATTAAAGGGCCTTAGCAACGTGTTGTCAGAGAATGGATTTAGTGAGATTCGCCTCACTTCGACTCGATTTAAGCTTTGAAGTAGCATTACCTCTAGCTTATAATTACGTCGCCTTAGCAAAGCAAGGCTAAGTTACAGGTAGTGATGATCGCATGGGGCGTGAAGAGTCAACCTTTGTCATGATACGATCAATTGACACGCTTTGAAGAAGACGCTTCTTGCTTGAATCCAACCATAGGGACCGAACTTTCGTTGTATTCCTATATCCGAAACTTGATGAATCAAAGCCGAGATTTTTCGTGTGATCATGCAAGATTTATGAATAAATTCGCAAGTTATTAAGCTTATTCTCGAATATTCAAGACTTCGAGAAACTTTCGACGCATTCCTTAAGTAAGATTTTGCTTCAAGCTTGAAGAATTACCGCCAGGCAAGAATCTTGATTTTGGGAGCTCATTTTTGGCCACCGAGGTGTTTTCTAGGCCACCACGGTGTTTTGTCGGGCGGTTTAAAAAGATTTAACTTAAGGAAATCATAGAGGTTTTTCTGTGTGTTTTTTTATGTGAACGTGGATGGTTGTTCAACAAAAGGCGGGGGGAGCTTATATAGGCTTCTAGGCTTCAAATGCTTGCTTCTAATTGGTTGGTTTATTTTCAGGTGGATTATGACGACCGTTAATTTTTTAGACAAAGCATCTCGACCGCTGGAGCAAAAAACAACTTGGTCACCGAAAAAACCTAAAATAAGCGCCTACTTTGAGGTCCCTGGATTTTTTGGAGCTTTTGATTTTAACCTCAAACTTCTTTGAGTATTTATTTTGAACCCCGTGGTTTTCAGATTCTTCATTTTGAGTCACGTGGCTTCCGGAATGTTCCTTATAGCCGATTTTAATCAATAAAATTGAGGGTTTTCGAGCCCTAATTTTAATTGACATTTAATGCGGATCAAGTTTCGGAACCCTTATTTCGAAGTTCAATTTAGCTTAATTAATTTGAAAAACCCTTATTTTTTCGACTTCGGTTAATTCCGTGGAACCCTTGTGCTATCGTAGAAGTTTAATTGAATGTGTGGTTTAATCAAGAACGCTAATCAACCATGTGGTATCTTTTAGTGACTCGACTTTTGATTAATTTGATTAATTTGTCTTAATCAATTTAATTATTATTTTTAATAAATGATGTTCACAGATTGCCCCCGAACCCGGTACATAATGTGAAGAGGCTGGTCTCGACCTAGACAATACCCATTTTCCAACACGTGTTGTTTTTCAAGAGTCTTTATTTTCAAAGACGTGTTTCTTTATGGATGGCATCCTGCCCTTGTTTGACTTGTTGATTTAGCCGCCGTGATAATGGACTCGCTCGATGTAAATTTAGTACACATTCGATCCTCGGGTTAATACTTCTCCTGCGAGGTCCGTGAAGCGCTTGTGATTAACCATGTTTGAGCCTTACTACAGCCTTGTGTTTGGGGCTACCGCGCGGTCCTTAGTTATCGTCCATGTCATTTGAGAACTTTGAAGGATAATTACTTGTTCTTACATGGATTTTTGTGACTCATGATCACAACTCTCGGTCAACCCCCTCGGGTCATTTGAGTGACTTGTAGGATGGTTGACTTGTTTAGGATTTATTGTGACATGATTTGTATGTCACGATCCTTAATTAAGTATTCGGTATGAAGATTGATTTAGTGAAGACTTAATTTATATGGGATTTAATGCTAGTTTGTGTTGGGATCCCATTTAATTCTCAATTCGCTAGAGAATTAAATTGTTTGGGGGTTTAACATTAACATGAATTTAATACATGTTAAAACCCATTAATTCTTGATCCGTACAGGATTTAATAGGAATTAAGTTGTCTGAGATTTAATGTTAACATGAATTTAATATATTTTAAGATTCCGTTTTAATTCTCGATCCATAGAGGATTTAATGAGAATTAATTTTCTAGAGTATTACTACTAACATAAATGCGCTATATGTTAGTACTCTAGATTTATTGCGTTCATATTAATCGAAATCCTCGTGAATTTAATGGAATTAATCCTCGTGGTCGTGGGCAGTTTATTCTCATGCTCGTGAGGCGGTAGGCGCTTGAGTCCTCGATCCTCAAGAGGTATCTCGAGTGTACTTAAGTATTTGAACCTCGGGTTTCGATTGCTCACGATCTTACCCCTTGTTCTCGATGGTTTTTGTTTTGCTTGAAGTCTCAACCCGCCAATGACTTTCATGAATATAGGTATCATGGACTTGGCTACTTATAAGATTAGGCCTTTCTCGAGGCGGCATTCGCTCCATAACGTCGCCGTGGGACGTATTTATAACGGGTCGCCTCATGGCACTCAAGAACCTCGCTAGGATACTATTTGGTTTGTCCCAGGTAGAGTAGTCTCGCAAGGTTTGTTTATAGACATACTGTTGAACCCTTAGTTCCTCTAGTTCTTCTAGGGAACAACACACGCATTTGCAGACTTCTATACCCTCGTGCTCGTGATATTAGGCGTCCCGCTTCCTCGTCTTTTCATCGATATGTACGGGAAGGTAGACATGAATTTTGCCTTCATCATTTCCTGACGTAGGCCTTTACGTGTTCTCTGTTGAGCTAGGAAGCGCGCCCTGCCCCTGTATACCTTCCTCTTGTTCTTGGAGGTTTCACCCCTTTAGGGTGTTGTTGATTCATACTTAGGCACTCCTCTATGAGGCCGATGTCATTCCACAACGCCTCGTCATTTGATGTGTTTCAGATATTGGTTCGCCCCGATTTTTCTTGGAAAGAACCTATCGAGGACGCCTCGTTGGGGTAGTGCATGAATATTCTGATATGGTCAACTCATGAACATATCGCTAGTCTCTCGAAGTTCTCTACTTTCCAAGGAATGCCCATACCAAGGTGTACGTTTTGAATTTACGCCCATATCTCAAGCTGGGCTCTTTTCACCATATTCACGGGAGGTTGGCTATGAATCTTTCCTTTATCTCTTCCTAGGGATGCCTCTTCTAGACTGAGAAGGTTCCTCTGTTTGGTGTTTCATCATCTTGTTCCTACTTTCTTCTTCCTCTGGTGATTCCTTCATGAGTTCTGAGGTTGATTTTCCCAATCTGTCGAAGAAAGATTGAGTCACGTTTGCCCCCAATCTTAGGAAGACCGACCTCCTCTTGATTTACTTCTTGGGGTTGAGATTGTCCTCAACCTGAGGAATACTGAGCGTCGTTTCTTGCGTATCTGATTTGTAGGAGCCTTTTCATCAACCTCCGCCATGAGCGGCCGTCATCTCTTGATTAGACATACGGCGTTGGTTTTGATGTATATCCCAACCCTGTGATTGAGTTCTTGACAGACTATCCTTTCTATTTTACCATCTTTTTTGGGGCGCCGCTCTAACTCATGTGCTTTGCCGCCGCAACTTCGTGGTAGTTGTCCCATGGCTTTGTCTTTGATAAGACTTTGGACCTATGGTTCTATGTTCTATCTTGGGTTCTTCTTTAGGCGTCACGAAACCTTTAAGGGGCGACGCTGCCACCTTTTCGGGCCGAGTGAGGGTAGGGTCAAGCCTTTGAGTGCCTTTATTGGCGCACGCCGAAGTTCCATGTCATGTTCCCTTTGTAGCCACCGTCGAAAGTTTTAGGGAGTATTCCTCGTGATAATGTACCGCAACTCCCAATGCATTCCTTGGATACACATGTCGACGCGATGACTCGAGAGTCTATCATTTATCTCTCAAATTCGTACTTCTCCATCGCTTGATGAAGTCCTAACCTGACTCTTTCTTTTCTTTTTGCAGCGCTAGCTCTTATTACGCTAACCGCCAGACCGGGGTTGCCGAGAAACCGTCTTCCAACTATCCGCGGATGCGTGCTCCAAGTCGGGCCTCCCCTTTGAGGGAGCGTAACGAATCGCTTGACCATTTCATCCTTCGTCTCTGCAAAGATTGTTGCACTTCTCAAAAAAGTGGGCTATATGCCGCTTATTGTTCCTGGGCCTAAATCCAAGTGTTGAATTGGCGGTCGATAGCCCTTAGGCATTTTCACTGTCATACGGATGTATAAGGCTTTACATAGGTATATGAAGATGACTCCCGATCTTCATGACCTTTTATTGCCCCTAGAAGAATTTTTATTATTTATCTTAGGGGGGGGAAGCAAAAATAAACCCAATCAACAGAGGGAAAAAAATTACTTAGTGTACGTGTTTTATCAAATCGAAGAGGATCGACGTCCAAACTATAAGTTCCTAAGCCGTTGTTGATAATTTGTGAGATGTCCGGCTTGCCCGACTTGAATTTATTTTGGGTCTTGATAGGAGCTTGGTATGAGCTCGGCTTTACTTGAGCTCGATTTTGAAGCCCAGCTTGACTTGATTTGATTTGAGCTTAAGCTTGACTCTAGATAGGAGCTCTATGAGCCTCGATATGTGTCCTCCGGTCTTCATGGACCGAGACCGGGTCTCGACTTGGATATGGTCCTTCAGCCGTGGAGCCTTAGCAGCCGTATTCTCGTGTTGGCTATGTGGACTCGATCTTGGGTCTGACTCGACCGGGTCTACTCTTTTAGACTTGATGGACTTCATCGCAAGTGTTTGCAAAGACTTGGCTGAGTACTATTGGTGGGACTTGTAGCCGGATAATCTATGCCACACAGGGACTTTGTAGCTCGGGAGAGGCCACTTGTCTTTGATGGAATCTAATTTGGGGATAAAACTACGAGCTTTAAGCTTGTATTGAAATGATAACAAAGAGTCATTAAGAAGCTGGCTTGCTTGTGCTGGCTAACGGCCTTAATGAACAGGTTAAAGGTCAGAGTGGACTTAGTGAGATTTGTCAATTTTGACTTGATTTAAGCTTTGAAATAGCATTACCTCTTAGCTTATACTATAGCGGCATTAAGAAATTACAGGAGTCGACGATCAAGATGAAGACGAAGCTGCTCCAACCTTCTTGATGATACCGACCAACTAGATGTGGCTTGGGGCTTGGGCTGCTTCCGGTTGGAACTAAATTTCATGTGGACCTAACGCTCGCTGTATTCCTATATTCGAACTTGATTAATCAAACCCGGTATTGTTCAAGTGTTCATGCAAGCTTTATGAATAATCAGGGGCTATTTAGCTTATTCCTGAATATTCGAAGCATTCTTGAGAAACTTTCGACAGGTTCTCATCATATTTTGCTTCAAACTTGAAGAATTACTGCGTTTATGAAGTAATCTTGATTTTAGGCGCCTACTTTGGCCAACTGGAGGTATTTTCCGGCCACCATGTGGTGGTTTGCTAGCAGTTTAAAAGATTTAACTTAGAGAAATCTTAGAGGTTTTTCTCTAAATTTTCTCAGGTATTTTTTAATGTGAATGTGATGTGTTGTTCGAATGTGCGGGGGATTTATATAGGCTTGGCTTCAACGCTACTTTGATTGGTCGGCTATTTAGGTGGATTATAATCTTAACCCTTGATTTTTTGAGTCAAGATCTGGACTGTTGATCAAAAACACAAATTGGTCACCAAGAAAACCTAAAATAGGCACCTACTTAGAGGTCCATGTACTTTTTGGAGCTTTTGATTTTAACCCCAAACTTCTTGGAGTCTTTATTTTGAACCCCATGGTTTCCAGATTCTTCATTTTGACCCACATGGCTTCCGGAATGTTCCTTATAGCCGATTTTAATCAATAATATTGAGGATTTTCAAGCCCTAATTTCAAATTACATTTAATGCGAGACTTTTTTCTCGGGAACCCTATTTCGAGTTCAATTTAGGCTTAATTAATGTGAAAACCCTTATTTTTTGACTTCGATTAATTCCAGGGAACCCTTGTGCGATCGAGGGTTTGATTTGAATGTAGGGTTTAATCGAGAACCCTAATCAGCCACGTGACATCTTTTAGTGGCTCAACTTTTGATTAATTTGATTAATTGCCTTTAATTCTAATTATTATTTTGATAAATTGATGTCTACAATATATTTTTGATAAATTTTCGATGTCTACAATATATTTTTCATAAAATATTATTAGACAGAAAGAAAAATATCTACGATCAAAGTTCAACTATTAAAAAGTCAAAAAATAAAAAATGCACAATCTTTTAGGAATGGATGGAGTATTAATTAACCCTAATTTTAAAATCGAAATAGGATTTCAGGAAGTTACGGGGCTGAATTTAATATATCAAGAAAGTATCGGGATTAATATGAAAATGTATTTGACCTAGAAAAACCTAGAATCTTCCTATTATTTCATGAAGTAAAACAAATGCATATGTCACTTGGAGAAGAGGGAATCCCAATAAAATTCGACAAATTCGGTATCTGTCTCTAAAAAGCAACGGTTAAGATCAGAATCCGTAATCATGGATCAAATCCAATCAAGAAAGCCCTAAAGCCTGCAAAACCTCCCCTATGGTTCGAAAAAATCACAACATTCACCACCAAAAAATACAATAAAAATTTCCCTCGAGAGAATTTAACATAAAAACAAATTTTGAAGGTATTTCTCCAAATAGAAAAATCCTTGAAGTTTGTTGCTTTTCAGTGAAAGCCACCATAAACCACCAAAAGTGCATCAAATCTTCAACCTAAAAGCCTAAAAAGATGCTGTGAATTTGAACAGAGTGAAGAATACAAAAATCTTCAACTCCAAAACCAAAATGAGATATGTTGAATTACTACACAAAGGCAGTAATTTCAGGAACAACACCTAAAAACTAAGGAATCAGATCTCACAAATAAAATCACTACAAGATTAAGCTACAAAGACCCCCTCAGAGTAAATCCAAAAGTGTATAAGCCGTATAGCCCCCCGTCCACCTCACAAGAAACACGAGTAAGTCGCTATGTGCCCTCTGATAAAGAATCCAGCATGCCCACACAAGATAGCATACGAGGATCGTGAATAAGTCGCTAAAACACCCGAACTCAATCCATCTGGTATCGAGATTAAGCCGCTTAAGGCCCCCAAGCTGCATACACACACACATCCAACTAAGTCTAAGTCCCAATTTCACTTAAGTCTAAAAGGCCAAGATTAAGTCCATACAACCACACGAGATCAAAGCTTCTAAGGCACCCTGGCTCGGTGTTGGGTTTACGGATTAAAATAACATTATATATTATATAGATCCGAATTCAAGGAACACTACAAGATTATAAAAAATAATAATTCAATGAGATATATTGTACCTTACACCTTGTAGTTGCAGCTGAATATAATCAGAGAAGTCTTCAAACAACCAAAATAGGTTGTCTCTAAGAACAGTCCACACCAACGATTGATCAAACCCTTCCTTCGATTTTACTAGAACAATTAAAGTGCATAAAGGAATTTAGGAGGAAGAAAAATCTAAGGTTTTTCTTCCCCATTATAGTCGAACAAGAGGGGGTGGGAGAGAGAGATTTTGCTTCATCGTTTCTCAAAAGATGAATAATGAATGAGCAATTGAATTATGCAACTTAAACCCCTTTATATAGGCTTCACAAGAACATTCTAGAACCTTAGAATCTCATCCCTAAAATCAAGGCACTTCAAAGAGTTATGACAAAATTCTTCAACCTTCATAAGAAGAAGATTCTAGAACTCCTTGTAAGAAAAAGATTTAGAATCCCTTCCCTATTCCCTTCTCGATTCGCTACAAGATACGGGGTAGGATTCCGAAATTGGAATCTTGCCCCATTATTTCCATACAGTTACACTTTAACCCGGGAAGTTATAATCAGATATAGGTTTGATCATGTTGTCAGCGTGACTTAGGCTCGATTGACAAGAGTAATATATTAATTTATGTTAACCGAACATTGTATTATTATATATTATGAGCGACCCTAAGCCATCATAACCCCTAATGTCAATGTGAGTTAATCCTAATATGTCAATTGTCTAACAATCGAACATATATCTGAACTTATATTGTTTGAATATAATTACATGTATGTAAATCGGTTGTAAAATTAAATTGTTCAATGGGAATATTTATGTGAATATCTCATATTTCAAACACTCAGACCATATCCAAGTCAATGACCAAGTCCAAGACTGAGTCTTTTATCCAGTCTAGGATCATACAAGTACGCATCTTATCCAAATTTTTGTGATCATATAAATACCAAGCACAAATCGAAGTCCAAATTTAGGATCACATAATGATCCAAGCACAAATTCACCAATCCAGCGCCTAAACTTAAAGTCCGAGTCAAAATTCAAGACTCAAATTCAAGTCCAAGTCCAGCATCTCAAAAAGTCAGCAATCCATTTAGAGACTAATAGATTGATAGTCAGACCTCAATCGTTTAATAAATTATTTTATACCTAGATAGATTTTTCCAAAGGGGTTTTATTGTATTGGTGCGCATACTCATAAATAATAAGTCTTTCTATAATGAACCAATATTGGGAATGATCAAAAGCATTATATCTATTTAAATAATGAAATTTTCATTATTTAAGAGGGGATAATATTTTGTGTAAAATAATTTATATTTTTTTATGAAATCTAAATAAATGAATATGTGAACACATTGGCCATTATTTTTTCTCCAAGTTGAAGGGGAGGAAAAGAAAAAAGGAACATCCAGAGATACATACGTTATTCTTAGTTTAAATTATACGGAGTAGCAAATTAAGGAAACAATGGATGGTGACCAAGGAATTAAAGTCTTGTTACTTTATACTGCTTTTTGAAAACGAAAGTAGAAGAAAATTCGCTTTCCCTTTCGATCTAGTAATAATTAAGTCCAACTAATAACACCATATACATATAGGGTAGAACTATAATATATATTCTTATCTCAATAATATGCATATATGATATGAAATACACTACTGTATTATGTGTATTATGTTGTGGATTGTATTGTACACAGTGAAAATTGATTAAAAAAATAATTAAAATAATTAAGATGCCTTAATTAAACTAATTAAAATCGAGCCACTAAAATAATGACAAGTAGCTAGGGTTCTCGATCGAGCCCTAAATTTAATATGAAACCACAAATGCGAACAGGATTTTGGAAAAATGGCAAATTAAATGTTCATTAAATTTAGAGACACGAGGCTAAAGAATCCCCAATTTTATTGGGATAAAATCGGGCCTAAGGGGTAAAATTGAAGCTCCGAAAGTTTCGGGGTTCGAAATGGAGACTCCAGAAGTTATGAGATCAAAATAAAGGCTCCAAAAGGTCCGGGGTCAATATGAAAATGTGTTTGACCTAGAAAAAGAATCCGGAACCTTCTTTTTATAAAAAAGAGGCGCCTATTTTAATTACTTGGCAACCAAGTAATTCTCAAATTTTTGACGGTTCAGATCATGCCTCAAAATTCAACGGTTAAGATCATGATCCACCTGAAATTAGACCAGCCAATCAGAAGCAAGTATTCGAGGCCGAAGGCCTATATAAACCCCTATATTTTTCGAAAATAAAGAAGGAAGAACAATTCACATCGAGAAAATATCTGAAAAATATCTGGCGAGAAAATATGAAGGAATGACACTCTAATTTTCTAAGTTAAATCTTAAACCCCGTCGGCGAAACTCACTGGTGGGTACGGAAAACATATCCAGGTAGCTTAAATTAGGGGCTTGAAATTAAGATTACTACACAAAAGCTGAAAACAATCCGACACAGATTTCTAAAGAATGCTTCGAATATTCAGGAACAAGCTAAAAGCACCTGATTATTCATAAATCTTGCATGAACACCTGAAAATTTCAGGTTTGATTCATCAAGTTCTAGATATAGGAAATATATTGAATATTCAGTCCCTATAACTGGAGTCCAGGCAAGAAACAAGCTGCTAAGGCCGTTGTAGTACAAGCTAGAAGCGTACATTGTTTCACAGCTTAAATCAAATCCAAGTCAAATCGAGCTAGAAGCGTACATTGCTTCACAGCTTAAATCAAATCAAGTGAGGCCACATGCAAACAAGCTACACATCAGCAAGCTCTAAGCGGTTGTAAATGCAAGCTAAGCGTACATTGCTTCACAGCTTAAATCAAATCCAAGTCAAATCGAAATGAAGCGTACATTGCTTCGTAACTGATCAAATCCAAGTGAGACCAAATCATGCTCTCTGACAATTTGCTAAAGATACCGTTTGTAGTACAAACTAAAGCATACATTGCTTCAAAACTCAAAATCAAAACCAAGTGAGGCGGATCTCACACAAAGTCCCCGACTCTCCTATAGCAACAAGCTGCTAATGCCGTTGTAGTGCAAGCAAGAAGCGTACATTACTTGATAACTTGCTTTGCCGTCGGCAACCGACTTGAAGCTCGGAGTTCTATCTCTAATCAAGTTCCATCAAGGACAAGTAGCGTGTCAAGCTACTAAGTCCCACTTGGGTTATATCCACTTAAATCCCACTAGCGATTACTAAAACCCAAGTCCACCTTTTCTCTAAGACACTTACTTGATAGGTCCATGAGTCGACATAGACCGGAGATCAAGTCCAAGACCCAAGATCAAGTCCATACAGCTTGACAGGGGCTCTGTTGCTAAAGTCTCCCCGGCTGGACCATATCGAGTCGAGCCGGGTCTCAAGGCTCATCCAGGGCTAGGCTTGCCATCCAGAACACATAGGCTCCTATCCAACTCCAACTCAAATCGAGCCAAGTCGAAACCAAAATCAAGCCGAGACTCATGCGAAGATCATATCGAGACCAAGTCCAAGTCAAGCAAGCAAGACATCTTTCACAAATCGTCGGCAAGCGCTTGGGATCCATAGTTCGATAGTCGATCCTACATGATATGAAGTAAAAGAAACCTTGTACACTAAAGTTTTCTTCTCTGATTAGTTTTTATTTTTGTACCCCTTTAAATAAATAATAAAATTCTTCTTTGTATTCACGATTTGTATGCCGGTGGAGCGTCAGCTTCGCTTTCATCACTTGCGACAACTAAGATATTTTTGAAGAGACTATCTTAACTCACGTCCATGTATCAAAGGATACTCTGAGGAGATGGAGTCACATGAGTGATCCATTAAATACACGGACAGACAGGGATATTTTCATGACCTATTTGAAGTCTCTCGAGGCCAGCATGTGCAAGAATAGAAGTAGAACAAGCTACAAGGGAGAGAAGCAGGCTAGGTAGATGGCGCCGGTGATAAAACTTCTCAACACATATATGGGGACTCCAACGGACAGCGTCGGAGAACTTCAACAAGCGCCAGGTTCTACACCCAATCGCCCCGCTGAGGGATCGAAGTCGAGTCTAGCTCTTACAATGGCTCTGCCGGTACTTTCTTGCAACAATGATATAGTGGTATTTGCCTCCCTAGAAGCGGATGGATGGTAGAAAGCTTGTTTGCCCAAAAAGCAACATCAGATGACTCACATTATACTCGGATGTCAAGAAAGATAGCTAACCAGAGCATAGAAGCGAAGCTGACCCAGTTGCTCCTAAAACAAAAAGGGGTGCCTATGACCTTTGGAATGGGAGATGGGATGTCCCATACATCCTTGCGAGGGCCTTAGGTTCGTCAGATGGACCAACAAGAAATGCAGTAGAAACTCCTATCATTCCAGTAGATGGAATGATTCAGTAGCGGCTGAAGGAGTATATCTTGGGGGCAATAAGGCCATGAAGATCGGGAGTCCGCCGTATACCCTACATAAAGCCCTACTGCCGTATAAACCGGTGAAAATGCCAAAAGAGCCTGCTCGGCCACCCAAATTCTAACGCCCGATGGGCGGGAACCCCCAGGCATAAACATGTAGCCCACTTTGTTGAGACATGCGACAATATTTGGGACCAAAAGGATGAAATGGTAAAGCAGGTTGGTTCATTTCACTCCATAGGCAGTTGGGCTCCGCGGAGGAAGCGAAGGCCTAACCCCAATAAACTTCTTCGGTAAAATGGGCAGTTAGCATGAAGTGGAGCTAAATTGCTGCAAACAAAGAAAGAATAGTCGATTCTGAGACTTCATGTCGATGATGGAGAATACGAACCTAAAGAGATGCAGATAGGCTCTTAGAGTCGTGACCATCGTATTGCATCCAAGGCATACATTTAGGACTGCGGTACATTATGCGAGAATACTTCCAAAACCTTAGTGGCGCTACAAGGGCCTATGACATGGAGCTTCAACATTCTGCTAGAATAGCGTTCACGTGCCTACACTCATGACCTCTTATTCAAAGGCCAAATATGAGTCAAGGAAGCCAAAGGAAGCTTCCAAGCTCGAAAAGAGAGAAGTATACTCAGTGACTTCTAAAATGACCAAGTTCTCCTTCAGGACTAAGAAGGTCGAGGCGGGCTTGACCTCGGAAAGAAGAATGTGCCGCGCGAAGAGATGCGAGAAGGCTATCACTTCGCCCAGAGTCTGACGTTCACTTCCATGTTTGATGGCTCTTGAAAGCAAAGCTCATAGAAGCTCCCAGTCGGAAAAGACAGGAGGAGCAAATCGAAGCAAGAGTCTAACTTTTGCAAGTATCATAGGATACTAGGGCAACCCATTGGAAAATATTTCATATTCCAAAGGCGAGTAATGGATCTCGCGAAAATTCGATAACCACGGGAAGATAAAGTCTCTTCCCGACCATAGCCTCGCGGCGCTGTACGGGTCAAAAGTACCTCGTGACTTAAGGAGAGTAAACTCATCTACGGAAAAGCATGGATGAAGCTACTCGGGCGATGAGGACGCTTCTGAAGCATGCCGTATACGCCTGTGTTGAACTCGGCGAAGACTCAACTATAGCGGTACTAACGGTGGCAACTGAAGTAGTCTCGGACTTTCACTATCACATTTCTTGATGGAGACACGCCCTGAAGATGGTACTCATAATAAAGCCACTCTATGTGTTAGGCTATGTAAATAGAGGAGAATCGAGATAAGCAGAATCTTGGTAGATGGAGGATCGATTTGTAAATATCCTACCCACTCCCGGACATTAAAATTGCGGGCGTCTCAGCTAAGACTTACCATGATCCCGCATCATAATACAAAGGTTTTAACCAAGGTGGGAAGCGAGCAGCTCGAAAAAAGAAATAAATGCACTTGGTGGTAGGGGAGTGGAAACCACTTCTGGTTCTATGTGACAGAAGGGCCAAGGCGCCCGAACACCTCGATTACTCAAAATGCTTCCTCGGTTTTACAAGCGGCGGAGGAAGAGCTAGTTCAGCATTCAAAGGCTTGACCACACCCCTCACTCAACCCGAAAAGGTGGTGAAATCACCCATAAAGGTTTGTGACACCCAAGAAAGAAGGATCCAAAATAGAGCATGGAACTATGGGTCCAAAAGCTTATGACACACTCCTGCTTAAAGGCCCGACTGTAGTCCTGTGGGGACAATCACTTGGGACAACTACCTCCGAGGTCACAAGTAATAAAGTATATGGGTTAAATGATGCCCAAAGATACTAAGAGGCGAAAGGATGGTGCATCAATAAGCTCAACCACGGGGTTGGTATACACCTCGAAATCACCGTGCGTGTCACGATCAAGAGGGTGGTAACACGCCTTATAGAAGAGGTTGGTGAAGAGGCCTCCCGGACCAAATATGTGAGGGAGTGCTCGGTATTCCTCGGGGGTTAAGCGCAACCTCAACCCCCAAAAGAGAAACTAGAGGAAATTAGTCTTCCTCAGATTGGGTGCAAACATAAAAAGCCACAACCCAACTCAAAGGAAATTTGTCTTTGACAGACTTGGGAAGTCGACCTCTAAAACTATGGAGGAGCTGCCAGAGGTAGAAGAAACCTCTACCTCATGTTTCAACATAGAGGACTAAGAAGAGGATACACCAGTCAGGGGTACCTTCCTAGCCCAAGAGGTGTATGAAAACCTTCATCCTTGGAAGACAATGAAGGAAAGGTTCATGGCCACTCTCCCATGCATATCAGTAAGCAAAGATGCAGAAACGGGAGAAGTAGTGCGTGAATTCAAAGATACGCACCCTGAAAATAAGTATTCCCTAGAGGAGATAGATGAACTAGAAGTTCAACGATATATCCATGAACAAACCCTATGGGAATACTCATGTGATGGCCAGCCAAACGGCATTCTGGACAAGTTCCTCAAACAACATCAAAATGACCCAGTGTATAAATACATTCCAGGGGAGGCGTTGGCAAGAATGATTGCCAACCTCGTAGAAGCGCATGAATATGAAGAGATCAACAACACCACGAGGTTGAAGGACTTCAAAGAACTAGAGGAAAGGAAGTATACGAGATAGGATACCTTCCTAGCTCAACAAGGACATAAAGACCCCCATCCCTGGGAATCAATGAACATAAAATTTATGTCTACCTTCCTATGCATATCAAGGAGGGACAACAAGACATGGCATTTGATATATGAGCCCGAGGATACAAGTCTCGTACGCAACTGTTCCCTAGACGAACTGGAGGAACTAGAAATCCAACGGTATGTTTATAAACAAACCACAGCAGGGAATACTCGATGAAAGATAGACGGGTGGCATTTTGGGCGAGAGTTCCTGAAGAGAGGCATAGAGCGGCCCGTATAAATGCGCGCTGAGGCGGGCAGTATGGAATGAATGTCCGCCTCGAAGACAAATGCCTAAATATGTAAGTCAACAACACCCTGTCTTCATGAAAGCAAGCAGTTGATGGGTTGAGACTTCATGCTCGACAAGAGACTATCGAATAAGGGTAAGATGCACATGTGGTCGAAATCCGTGGTTCAAATATTTCTAAATAAACTCAAGTACTCCACGAGCATGAGGATAAAGCGCGCCTCGAGCATGAGAATACGCGCACGCCTCACGAGCACGAGGATAAGCGCGGCTGCGCGACAGCGATACGAGCCCAAACTATCGGCCCGTTCTCGGCGAGCGAGGTATAAATTGTTCACCTCTACGGATGAGGAGGGCGAATAGTAGCCTCCACGAGCACGGATAAGCCGTCAACGCCTCCTATGCGAGGATAAATTGCGAGGATGACCCTCGGGTCACGTAGGCGACTTGATGCGCATCGAGCCACGGACCCGTGTCGTCCCACAAAAGTTAGAGCTAAAGATAGCCGAGCAAGCGGGCGGATGTCTCAGCGTCAACACTAATATAGCCATGATGCATTGACAAGTATTGACCACCGATGCTACGCTATTAGGAGCTCCTTTGAGGTGGTTGCAATCACAAGAAAATGTTATGCTACAAAAAGCTCATAGATTGCAACCGGACTAGGTTCAAGAACCACGATGCTAAAACTCTTGAACCTAGAGCGCGAAATGATGATGAGATAGGGGAAAAAGCGATGTCGACGATCCGTCTTCATCGGATACTCTGTCGGTTAAGTAGATGTACACTGCATTTTGAGTAGCAATTAGGTGAAAAAGAGCGAATCACAGTACCTACGAGATGCAAAATAAGACTAAGGGAGGGGACGTCCTCTTACTTGTCAACGTCCCTCAAACCGAGGAAGTAATGCTTGAGACAGGGTAAAAGTACAAATAGAATGGTTCCATGAGTACGTGGTCGATAAAAAGGAAGGGGACATCCTCCGCCTGGCTAAATACCATCGATACTCAAGGTCATTATATATATATATATATATTAGGCAACACATCTGACTATGACTCGAAGGCAAACTCGAAACGCATGTAATGGTAGTAGAGACTGTGATCATGGAAGCACACCATTAAATTTGAGTCTACAAAAGCAAGAGAAAAATAAATCAAGCAACCGATCCTTTATAGAGGGTCGATTAAAGCATAGGGGAATGAATTCGGCAAAATTCTAAATTCCATGCTATATGCTCAAGGCCGTCCTATCCTACATGAATGCATAATTCAACACGAAAATGCTCGGGCATAGCCTACACATGCTTATAGGGTTGGACGACCAACCTCATATGCCCAGAAAATTCCGAAAAAAATTTACCCACAAACTAGACTCGTAGATGAGTACGTGGCGCAAGTCTCGCTATTCGGACATCGAGGTTAGGATAAACAAATCATGAAGCTACTCCAAAAATTGGCGAAGTTCGATAGCATCTTAAAAGCAGTCATAACTTCGAGTTACAACCCGAATTATGAAGAGGCTCACGATACTCTCTTTGTTATCTTTCTAACGATATAAAATGGGGCTCAAAGAGACTTATAAACGAAAGAGTTATGGAAGTTTTCTAACAAAAGAAATTTGAAATTTTGACGAACCAAAATCATGCAATTCAAGAAAAATAGCTATGCTATGTATTTCAAAGGAATATTTAAGTATCTAGTTAAGCATATACAAGCATAATCATCAAAAGGGTTCATCAAAAAGCATGAAAAGATGCATAAGGAGTCAAATGTGCTACCTTTGTGCAAAAGCTTAAGCAAAATCCCAAAAAGTTGTGAACTTTATGTTGCTACTAAACTTGAAGAACTTACAAAACATAAAGAAAGCATATTAATGATAGTATATGATCATATAATGTTGCAAGGAGTAACTTAAAAAACATAAATAAAGCATACTAATGATAGTATATGATCATATAATGTTGCAAGGAGTAAGAAAAGAAATAAAAAGGGGGGCTCGAGCACCTCGAGGAACTTCATACTTATTTAGGTGTGGGGGAGAAGATGATGAAAATTAAATTTTTTGATTCATCCTATCCTTATATAGACCTCATGGGCCAATTATCCTAAAAGCCCACTAGCCTTGTCTTCTTGGATAAGTGAGTTCTCGAGTTGCAAGGCGAAATAAAACGAACTAGTCTATTATAGGCCTTGTTCGAAAATTCCCTACATGAGGATGGGAATGATTAAATTTTTCACATGAAAAATATATCCCAAATATTTGATAATAAAATACTATAGACCCAAAATTGGTCCAAAAATTCCAAAAAAATGAGATTAAAATTAAGATGATTAATTCCGAGAATTCATAGGATTAAGGATAATCATCTTAAAATATACAACATGTAATAAATTCATGTTGAAGATATTGACTCCGTCAAATCCAAAGATTCGGATCAATATAAATAAATCTAGAGTACTATATTCTCTAATAAATTAAGAATCAAATGGGTCTTGACATGTAATAAATTCATGTCAATACTAAACCCCAAAATAAATCAACTCCCATTAAATTCTCTATGGATCAAAAGATTAAACGGGTCTTAACATGTAATACATCATGTTAACATCAAACATGGATAATTTAATTTTCTAATGAATTAAGAATTAAATGGGATCTGACTTTCTGAAGTTATTAAATTCCATATAATTAAGTCTTCATTAAGTCAAAATTCGGTAGGCTTAGTTAGAGAATCGTGACATGCAAAGTATGTCACCAACAATCCAGTAGTCAAACCTGCCTTTAAATCAGAAATTGACCAGGCATCGTGATTAAAGGCATCACAACGAGTCCCTAAAAACAAGTAATCATCCTTTAAAGTCCTCAAATGAAATGATGATGACCTAGGACCATAGTTAGCCTTAAATACATCTAGTCCCAGAAATTAGATTTAACCACTAAACTTTTGGACCTCACTTGCAAAGTGGAAGCGATGATAGCTTTGGATCAAGATGAAGTAATAAATTCTCAATAAATGATCAGACATACATCCAATAAGTCTAACAAGGGCCGAATGTCGAGGCATTTTCTTTGATAAAACCCTTGAAATATCCGCCATGTACTCATTAAAGTATTTGGAAAATAAGCTCTTGTCTTCAGTTCGAGGTGGCAATACGTACAAGGTGAAAATTTATTTAAAAAATAATTAAAAATTATTAAGATGACTTAATCAAATTAATTAAAATCGAGGCAGCTAAAAATGGCAGCACTAGCTAGGAGTTACCATTCGAGCTCTAAAATTTAATGTAGAAACACTCGTACGAAACAAGGGTTTCCGAGGAAAATTGCCCGAACTAAATGCTCTCATTAAATTTAGGGTTCGAGGCTAAAAAAATCCCCAATTTTATTGGAATAAAATCGGCCTTAGGGGCTAAAATTGAAGCTCCGAAAGTTTCGGGGTTCGAAATAGAGACTCCAGAAGTTATGGGGATCAAAATAAAGGCTGAGTCGGAGTCAATATGAAAATGTGTTTGACCCAGAGAAAAAAGAATCCGGAACCTTCTTTTTATAAAAGGAGGCGCCTCTTTTAATTATAGCAACCAAGTAATTCTCAAATTTTCGGCTATTCGAGATCGTGCCTCGAAAATTCGCTGGTTAAGATCATGATTAACGAAATTGGAGCCGGTAATCAAAAACAAGTATTCGAGGCCTGGAGGCCTATATAAACCCCTATATTTTTCGAAAATAAAGAAGAGGAAGAACAATTCACATCATAAAATACACAAAAAATATCTGAGAAAATACAGAGAACGACCTCTGAAATTCTCTAAGTTAAATTTTTTAAACCGCAGAGTAGAAACAACGTTTGGTGGTAGGAAAACATCTTCGGAGTAGCCTAAAATAGAAATGCAGTAAGATTACTACACAAAGCAATAATTCTTCAAGTTTGAAGCAAATCGATGAGAATCGACATAGATTTCTCAAGAAACGCTTGAATATTCGGGAACAAGCTAAAAGCACCGGATTACTCATAAATCTTGCATGAACACGTGAAAAATCTCAGTTTGATTCATCAAGTTTTAGGATATAGGAAATACGAATATTCGGTCCACATAAGCTGGAGTTCGGAAGGCTCTTATTTGCTAAAGGTCCACAATACGTCGATCGATGTCATCAACGAGGTTGGGATACTCAATGCTTCATCTTGAATATCACTTCTGACAACAAGCTCTTGAGGCGTGTAGTCTGTTAGAAGCTACTGCTTCCTTGACTTAAATCAAATCAAGTCAAATCAAGCTAGAAGCGTACATTGCTTCGTAGCTTAAATCAAATCCAAGTGAGGCCACATCTCACTAAGCTCTACATCAACAAGTTGCTAAGACCGTTGTAGTACAAGCTAGAAGCATACATTGCTTCACAGCTTAAATCAAATCCAAGTCAAATCAAGCTTCTGATAGTACATTGATTCATAACTAAATCAAATCCAAATGAGGTCAAATCTCCCTTTGAACTCTACAACAACAAAAGGCTGCTAAGGCGTTGTAGTACAAGCTAAAAGCATACATTGCTTCAAAGCACAAATCAAAACCAAGTGAGGCCGGATCTCACTTAAGTCACTACTGACAGCAATTTGCTAAGGCCGATGTAGTACAACAGAAGCATACGTTAGTTCAGGCTTTGCTTGCCATCCTCCCACACAACTTGAAGATCGGGTTCACATCCCCGAATCAAAGTTCCATCAGGCATGCGTAGCATATCAAGCTACTAAGTCCCATAGGTTATATCCACTTAAGTCCCTTGTGATTACTAAAACCCAGAGAGTCAACTCTGACACTTGGAGTAGGTCCATCAGTCGACATGGGCCAGGAGGTCGAGTCAAAGGCACGAGATGGAGGATTCATTACAACCAGCAATCTGTTTCTAAGGCTCCCCATTTCGGACCATATCCAAGTCAGGACCAGTCTCGAGTAGTAGGACACATATCCATTTCATGGAGGCGCTGTCAAATACAACTCGGATCAAAAGTCAAATCAAGCCAAGTCAAGCTCATTGCCAAGCTTGTATCAAGACCAAGTCAAGCAAGCAAGACATCTGTAAATGGAATCGACGAAAAACTGCGGATCGTAGTTTAGACGGGTGATGCTCTTCGATTTGATAGAGCGCGCATGCATTGAGGAATTTTACTCTGATAGTTTTATTTTATACTCCATTAAATAAATAATTAAAAAATTTATTTCCATTACTTGTATCTTATAACTAATTCGATTTGCAGTTGTACATACTCCATTAATTAACCCATACGACATTTTAGCACGGTAAAGGAGGCTTAGCTTCAAGAAATTGTAAATATTAATGTTTGGTTATTATTGCAATTTCAATCAGTACGACGTAGTCTTTGGTCACGTTATGGCATGTTGAAATGGGCATATTGAGATGACTGACCGAAAGTAAATTAAATGTGATTGAAGACAGACTTGTCCACTTATGATGTTTCATATTCTTCGGTTGTCTTCTCAATTCATCATATGTTGTTGCTTTCTACCGATATAATTTTAACTGAACTTCGATACATTATTTAATGTGTAAATTAAATCCCCTAACTAATATATTCATGGTATTTATGTTTGAAGTGTGCTAGTATACTAGTACAATTATGATGAAAACCTGAAGCTGAATTAAAAAAAAAAAAAAAAACCCAATAACAAAGTAGACTAATCGTGTGATGATTGTTCTATCATTACTTTTGATACCGTGCGGGCTCGTCGCTATAAATTCTTATATTACGGAGGAGGTAAATCGCGGGATATGTGTCGATTAATTCGTTACATTTTAAAGCCTCCTCATTTATCACTGCAAGTAGAGTGATGATTGTTTAATTAATGGATGAAATATATATATATATATAATTAACATTATGATGCACATAAACAGTTGAAAACTTTAAGTCGACAGTATTATTACGTCGGGATTCACTGAAGTTGACAAGCCACCGGTTTTAGGAAATTAATCACTATAATTATAGTGAGAACGGATACGGTTCATTAATGATATGGTTCATTAATTTTTATATTTACCTAATTTTAATATAAAAATGGTACATATTATTAAAATGTATCAATCTAAGACAATACAATTTAAAAAAATTTAAAAAATTCAAAAATAAACTTTACCAAAATTATTATAGTCCCTCAATTGATTAGGGTATCCAGAGTTTGTCTTTACTTCTTGATATAAGGTTAAATTTCGCTATGATAGTCGAACTTCATTGCATGAAGGCGGGTGTTGGTACTTAACCTCTTCTTTCTTTCTGGGATGAGCTATGCACATTAGCGCACCTAATTAGTATGTGTACCAAAATACGTTGAACAAATTGATATAAATTAGCTAAAAGTTAAATATAAGCTTATATAATCGACATTATTGATTTTTTTTTTTGAGAAAATGATTCGTATTACCTAAAAACTATCAAAAGACGAAGAAAATAAATTATATAATTATATAATTTGTATTTTTATCATTAATGAACAATAAATTGTCATTCTAGCATAATTTTTTTGTTTTAAAATATTTATCATTCTAGCATAATAAGTTATACTTTTACATTTTCAATGTACTTTTTAACTACTTTTTTTTATTGACTTTATCAACCAACCAATGATATAATTTCAATTAATTGACATTTTATATTTTCAATGCACATTTTGACTACTTTTACTTTTCCTTAATAATTGTGCAAAAGTCTAGGATGACAAGTAAAAAAAACGAAAGGAGTATATCATAATTTATTGCAAAAATAACTCCATTGTAGAAATAATCATTATTATGATATCGATTCGTAATTATTCTGCCAAAATCGTAATTATTCTGCCTAAAATACTTTGACGATTAAATCATTATTATAATTTAAGAGACCTTATGAAATACACTAGTGTGTGTTGTGTCATAAATTGCATACAAGGTCCTTCTAAAACGAGATGTATAATTCAAAGATTTGGAGGGTAATAATATATGTATCATTTAGATCTCCTCAATTATTGAGTTTGTATTCCAATTGAGATAGATTCTAAAATAGTTATATCGGTTCGCTACTCTTGTGCATGTCCTCTTTAAATGTATGTGCCGAATTGGCTTATTCCTAGTGGGAGAAGAGTTTGATTCTATCATTCTGCGGATATGTTGCATCTCTTGTATGGCGAAATGTGATTCAGGCAGGGTGATCTCGATTGTACATGATGAAGATTGCTTCATCCGATCTCTTAGTTCCCGTTCAGGTTGAGACCTATTATTTTGAAACCTGTATTGTTTTGTATGTCAATATATAGTTTTTTCATTTAAAAAATAGAAAGAATTATTGACATGATATTTTAGTGAAATTGTAGAATTATTCATAAGCCTAAAGAGTCACCATTCTAAAACCAATTGGTGTTAAGTGGAGTTGATCCTACACTTATATATAATTATGCATTCTCTCTTAATTTTTTAATATGGAACAATCACATATGAACTCTTAGACTCATTAAGAGTCAATCTTAACAGAAATTATTATTCCCCGATTCCAACTAAGATATGAAATAATGTCTTAAAGCTTGAAGTCTTTAGTTGTACTACATATATTTGACTATTTTAGTTTTATATGTAACATCATATGAAATGATTTTGTATTAAATTGAACACACATGTCAAGTTGAGTAGTAGAATTGCACGAACTAAATACAGTATTCAATAATTGAGGGATTATATATATGTATTCAAGTGTCCCGGAGTCATTGTACGAGTGCTTCGATGTTCAACCAACACTGCAAATAAACACCCCTTCGCCTATTAGATTTTTGTTGATGGCAACAAATAATTGCATAAATTATGCAGGGCAAGTTATCACAAAGGAACCACTGACAAAATGTACAAACGTACTATAGCCTACATTTTCCTTTCTACACGGTTTCGTCTAGTACTTCCACTATGCTTGTTATTTTCGATCGGATCCTCATTTGTTTTTTATCTTATTAATCCCATGTGTAATACAGCGCGCCTCAGTAAATGAAAAATTGGCTAACTTTTTAAGCGATAATTAGTATCCAGTAGCGGTCGAATCTTGATCCACGCGGCGAAAGATCAAACAATAAAGAAAATGGCGTAAAGTAAATCACACCAAAATTGTTTGCGCGATTCGATTATCGCTTTACGTCACGGAGGCGGTAGCACAGAGGGAACCATTATTCTTTGAGTAATTACAAGTAGGGTCTTATCCTGGCTTATTTCCTCGTTCTACCAGCGCCCTAACTAACCTTGGCTTGAAACACCGGACTAGGAACCTCACATCACAGTCTGTGTCTGATACCGATAAAAAGCTCTCAATGATTGTACAATAATGTGTTGTGGCTGTAGTACATTAGTTAGAGTAGTGATTACTTCTAACACAATCGGCCATCTATTTACACACGAGTATGTTTATTTCTCGATACAAAGGTACTCATAATAATAAAATATGTTTAAATTAAATGCCGTTCTTGATTAATGGTCTTTTATATAGTGTAGGTCTTATAGGGTTTCGGCACATGGTAAGATGTGTTTGTCTGAAATCCACCGTCTTCCATTAAGTTCGCAGGTCAGCCATAAACCCAACGCTTGCATTAATCCATGATGCCCGATGCGAGGAATATCTTTTGAGATCTCTAAAGATTACCAAATCTTGTACTCTGGCGCAAATCTCATAACTTGATCCATGCAAGACATCCGATAACCACATCATTGTTTTGTGGCTTGGAAGTAGATATCTTAATGCACCGTGTTGTATCTTGACGGTCATTGGCCTCGTGCCTTGAAAGCTTGATCGGCCAAATGCCTTTGTCAACAGTAAATGTGTTATTTCATTTCTTCAAATTGAGATCTATATTATGATGAATTGAGATCACGAATAACGATCACAAGGGTTCTTAATAAATCGAGGAAAGGAAACCACCACCAAAACATGGAGAAATTTGAATGATTGACTAAAATTTGGTATATTGAGAAAACTCGAAAAACGTATTGCTTTTTTTGGGTTAAGGCGGGTGCCTCCATTGCCCTACTTAGGTCCGTCCCTAGTGTTACATACACTCATTTGGATCCTTTGTTACTAAAGCCCAATTTCGCGATGCGCCAATTAATATAATACTTGATTCAGAAATCAGAGATGATAAATTCTTGGGAATGATGTCGTATACTAATTCAGGATATGACAAGCAGGAAAGAGAAAGCAAAAAAGCGAGACAAGATTTACCTGATTCACCACCGATATGAGAATTTAATCGGCCTGCTTTGCGGATCAACAATTACTTCGGAAGAATCGATTATGGGCCTTGAGGCCTATTATATTTTCTCAATTAAGATGTTTCACTTTATAGATTGAAAACTCTAATTACAAGGCTCCATAATCTGTGAGACTATTTCTTATGATTCTAATATTTGAGTACAATTAATAATCAACGAGAGACCTTTTATTTATAAATTGAGATCTGGTCTAGCACCAAGCAGAATAAACGTGCCAAAAAATGCCTCAAAACTGCCTCGAAATGGGTGCTTGAATACTCGTTGGGAGGAGGTCGGGGACACTGCAAATCCTGAACTCCCAAGTCAGCTAGGCAATCTTTGCCCCAGGGGCGGGAGTTCTTGTCGGGACCACGAGTCCCAGCTCCCCGATCTGCTCCTTTGGAAGGCTGAAATTTTCTTCATTTCCAACAATCTCCCGACGAAGACAAATTTACATCTTTGTCTCTCCGTTATTCTTGAACCTGCGGCCCGGTACCCACAGAGTTAAGTAATCCTCGAACTCCTACACAGTTGAACCCCGATTCGGTGTCTTAGCCGCTGATCAAGAACATCATTGAATGTCCACATAAGCTAAAACCATTACCCAGCATTGGACTTTCCATTCAAATCAGCTGACATATTCTTTCTTCCTGCCAAATACGCTTGATCTTCTTTCGGGTGTAGAGATCCTTGAGCGATTGGTTATCAATTAATCTCTTACTAACTTTCTTGGCTTGTCCTCCCAGCTTGACCATTCATTTGACATTCGGTGTTTGATTATAACACCTTAACTTTCAACTAGCAAAATATTAAAGAGGTTGAGAGACCTGCTAGCAGCATCTTTCCTACCCAACACTAACCCCCGGATGATCCTTCGCAGCGCTCCTTTTGGTTACTGACCTTATCACGAAAGAACGTTTATGACCACCAGCAAATAGCCTGTGCTCACTGTCACTTAGTCGAGACTCGCCTTCACAGATGCAATTTCCTTTTCGGCGTCGATTGACTAAGCGAAATAAGATTATCACATCGGTTTGGGCACATATCGACCTTAAAGCAATCCTACATGTGGAATCATTTGATAACCTCAATCGGCATCGCCCATTACCCTGAAACATTAGGGCCGCTGCGTTTGTAGATGAATCTTTCTCGAATCTCCGGTAATATAATTTACCCGTTTATGCTACAATCTCGGTGATGCTATGATATGATGCTTTAGAATCTGCGCGAGTTAATCAGGCTTCGCCTCGTTTATCGGAAGAGCATGCTTGATGTTTACCACATTGATCATCTTTCTCTGATACTCTTGTGTGACATTTCTTGCCCGCAATTCAGTCGGTAATACGTCGAATCTACTTGCTTGCCGGTCTTGTTCAGCCAGTTATTTTTCTACTTAATCCCACACAAATAAAGTAGGCCACAGTGCGCCTTTGATTCACTTGAGTTGAATCTTACAAATCAAAATCCGACAACAACATCGCCAGAGTTCAGCGAGGTCCTTCACAGCGGTATGACTGTTGAACCCCTCATGGATTCATAACTATTTAGTAGCGATGCCAAAATAATTAATGCTTTTCATTATTAAATACGACAACGAATCCGACAGGTTACTGATTGATTAATTATGTTGTTCATATTATTTATGAAGGAATTTCTATGATGTAACTTGAATAAAGCTGAATTCAAATACATAACGAGGATCCCAGTTAATTATTACAATGTGAGATACATATCATATAATAAATATGAATACAAGGTACTAGGTGCGGCGGAAGCAGTGAAAATCACCCGAGCCGACTTTCACGAGTCTCGCTTTGAAATCGGCGAATGCTAGCGTCGCGCAATGGCGTGCCTCTGGTTGGTTCGCAGCGCGGGGAGAGGTTGAATCGATGCTTGAGCTTGCTAGAACGCGTCTGACAGTTAGATTGAGAGCATTGAGACAAAATTATCAAGTTTTACGCTTGATGATACCACGACTACTACAGAAAGAGGAAACTGTATTATGTTTTGGTGGCTAGGTTTTAGTTGTGTCATATTTTTTTGTATCGCCTAATAATAAACCTCACATATTGAGGTTCATTATTTAACCTAAAGCTCAACTGAATAGTTAATGAGCCGACTCGTTTAATTTAATTAAACCGCTAAATAAATTAAACACTAACAAGTTATTAATAAGTTACTAACAAAGAGTTACTAACGAGCTCAATAGCTATTAATTAATTAAGCATTAGTTAATTAATTCGGATTTATCGATTTATATTTTACATTATCGATATAAAATTTTCGATTGAATATTCGTTGATTACAAATCAATTCTCAATTTATGATATTGTTTTATTTCATTCATGAAACATAACTCAAAGTCAGTCTTATGTGTGTGTGTGAAGTGCAGAACAGGATAATACTTGTATATAATATAATAGACCATTAATATTATTATAAACGGTTATGCATGGGATCCCAACAGCTGGCATCATACATTATTCAGACTAATAATTACAAATTCGCATGATTGAATGTTCCGTTTATGTAATCACGTTAAACTAAACTAGTAAATGAATTATTCTGACAATTGTCCTTGATAAGGTATAATAAATGAAAGCTTAAATAGCTGATGATTTCAACAATTCAAGTAGCATGTGTTCACATAAGTACCTTTAACCATCTTCAAATTAAAAGATTTTTTCATCAGAATGCGCTATGAGTAGTGGGTTTTCGTACAAATTCGATACTTGCTTTCATTTGCCCTACATTTGTGGTCTCTTCGTCATATTATGAGACACGTTATCGGCCCCGGCTAATGTCGGATGCAGCTCCTAGAACTTTCTGTCCTAGTTGCCTAACTACCTTAATTAAATGCTTTTAGAACTTTTTCGGATAGTGGTTCAACGAATCCTTAAGTAGATAGTCTTTGGTGCATCTTCGCGTGAAAAATTAGTTCAAGTGAACAACCGTACATACATGGTATCATGTCGCCGTGCCAAGTAGCCATACACGAATTATCTGCTTAATTATCCACGGCCGCTACGTCACCGGTGTTGGGTATCATACGTCGCTGCTAGATTTAATTCCACGGTACCTCAAATTAATCTAATAACGAAATTCCACCGGAGATGATAACTTCTTGGGATTAATAATGCCTCTTAAATTCAGATATGACAAGCGAGAAGAAAACGAGACAAGATTTGCCTAGTTCGCTACTTAATTTGAGAGAAATTATCAGCCTACGAAATCATTAATAAGCTTCATGAGAAGAATCGATTCTGGCGCTCAGGGCCACATTACATTCTCTTGGTAGATATTTTTCTTTGTAGATTGAAAGCAGCTATTCTGGTATACTTAAAATCAAATAGGCTACTTTTATTTATATAGGCTAAAGAGATCTTGGAGTCTAAAAATCTGGCAAAATAGGAAAGCGGTAGGGCCATAGGCTATACCGAATGGGTCGTCAGGGCGCGTCGAGGAAGGTCGGGGACCTTGCAAATCCCGAATTCCCCCGAAGTCCCACTGGACAATCTTTGCCCGAGTCGAGACTTGGGTGGGACCACCCAAGTCCAGACTCCCGGCCTCCCTGTTTCAGCTGAAAAGTTTTCTTCATTTTTCCAACATCCTAACATTAGTCAAACACCTAATATTCATTTCATAATACATTAATACATCATAGTTGAGGTTAGTGTTGTAAAGATTCTGAATTGAGGTAGGTTGTCTGTTCTGGGATCTGATAGCTTGTTCTTGAAGAGAAAACAGAAGGCAGCACCTAGCCAAGCCAAAACGTTCCATCCATGCACATATAAGAATACCATATAACTATATAGTAATAAAAAGGGCCAAAGGATATTTGTACAAGCTAAGTTTGGGCCATAATTGACACTACTGTTCAGGTGCTGCAATAAGCAGCTAGCTCTATTTGTCTATCTACTGCTTCGATTTTGCTTGCCTCTGTGCATTTTCCTTCATCATCTTCTTCAATTCATTTGATATGTCCTTAGTTTCTATACTTGGACAAGCCAATCTGCATGCCTGCTCTCTTCTTCGCTTACAACCTGACTCTCACTATTGCTCTCTTAGAGCTAATTGTCAATTTAATTGGTTAGAAAGTAGATCAAATTATAGTTTAGTTATTCTAACAAGTTACACTGTTGTAGATTAATTTATTTTAACCTAACCTCTATCATTATAAATGAGACCCCTAACCCCTATTACAAACTAGGGCTGAAAGTGGTACTATTAGGACATAAGGGGTACTATTAGGACATTGTTAAGATTTCATGAGTGCGGTTTATCACTAAAAATAAATTAATGATAGGAGGAGTTGATGTGAAACTTTTATTAATTAGTTTGTACTTTAGTAATTTTTCGATGTGGGACTGGCAATTTACAACCTCATACAGTATGCTTAAAATCACTGAGATTACGTCTACTTGAACTATAATATTGGCGCCGGACCATTTTGGGCCAATGTCCATTAGCGAGGTTACATAGAGTACTATTATGAATTTAAAATGATATGAAGATACCATGAAATTAAAGTATTAAAAGCTAATTGGTGATAGAGGATTGGTATGATGTACATTAATTAGTTTATCTTTAGTAATCTTCGATGTGGGGCCCAGATTAAACTTTATATAAACATTTATAATTTAATTGAACTTTTGAGAAAAAAAATAATTTAAATGAATTTTTGCAAAAAAAAAATAATAATAATTTAAATTAACTTTTAAAATTTATTTGCAATAATGTAACCCCTTGAGACTAAACTATAAATTGATTAGTTATATTAGGGTCAAATAGACAATTAAGTCTTATCTTTGACGATATAAATAGGTCATGAACATAATAAAATTGTTAAACACTTAAACTTAAGAGTACTCTATTCTTTATCTTACTTCTGTTACAATAGAATAAATCGCGGGATATGATTGGTTAGGAGACGAAACTCGGCTTTAAGCAAACTTGTCTGAAATTTTGGCCAACTGCATGCTTCGAGCCATCATGAAGAAGTTAGGATACTGATACTTAGGCATACATGAACATAATACATTGCATTGTGTTCACTTTTCAGTGAGGTCAAATATCTTTTTACATATTATATATATAATGTTTAATGAATATATATAAAATATTAATATGTCTAATAAATTTCACTATTAATATACATGGTAATTTTGATCCAGAATGAAGTTACGTGCATGTGTTTTACTTAAGGCCTCTTTATTGGGTTTAATTATTAACAAATTTTGTGATATTAACGAACATGCAACTTCATTTGAGCATTCTGAAATATTTGGCTAATTTTTCATGTGCACTAACGGCCTTTCGTAATTTGAGAAACTTTTAAAACATTGTTAAATGGCGATAAATAATTAGATGTATTATTAATATGATTATGTGAAGTATATATAATGTTAAGTGTATTGATTATTACTTATGAAAATTTGTACGTTGACATTATGAAACGGGTCGAAAATATGGTCCCGGAACGAAATGAGCAAAAAATATGGCCCCAGGACAAAAGCGGGGAGAAAATTATAGTCAGTTAAGCGTGGCGAGTATTGTCGAGGACAGAGGCAAAAAATATGGCCCCTTAGGAAGCCCAAAATCAGTAAAAAAATATGGTCCAGACACGAAATTGGCTAAATATATTGTGCCCGGGTGAACTAACTGAAAATGTGATCACCGGATAAAACGAGTGAAAATATTATTTTGAAATGTAGTGTTATCTTGACAATTGTCATTATTTTGTGCGCAAGTGGATTTGAAATATAGTGAAAATTAGGGTGATTTTCAAAATCTCAATTTTGTTAATAGAAATACACTTTCAAATACACGTGATTTAAAATACATCGAATTTGCAAATTACCCAAACATCTCCAGTGTAATTGAATTGTGTATTTAAAATACATCCAAACAAACGGTCCCTAAGAATCATCCATCACCTGCACAAAAAGAATTGGATCGTAGAAATTTGAGATGATCAACTCAAGACTTTGGTCCTACCAACAGATGGGGAGAACCGAGAACCTAATAATGATATAAGTATACGTGTACTTGAATCGAGACGTTGAGCCCAACTGCTATTCGGTTCGAGTTAGGTCCCAGAACCTAAGCGACTACAGGTCGCAAAAATTAGGACGTATGGTGTGAAAAGTTAGTACGTCAGGTTGATCATTGAAAATTTGTGGTGGGTATTACGATGCAGCGCAGTTCACTTCTGGCGATGGTCATAGTTATTAATAATTATCTTAGAAAACATTTATTAGGTGACTGATGTGAGTGCTGATAACAATAAATGATGCATTTAACACATATCTGATATTAACTTGAATATTGTATTGAATATAGTATTGAATATATTATTGACAAGTATAATATTGTTTATAATATCATTTATTAATGTGGAATATAATATTGAATATTGTTAATAGAATTTACATACAATCTAATTACTTTGTAATATAGCCATGAATATTGTTATTTTAACAATATGTTATTTGATAAGAATTGAATCATTTAAGTAATTGAATAACAATAATATAGAGTTAACAAAAACATGCCATAATGGTGTTTGGCATACACTTCTACCATGTTGATCCATGGTTGAGTACCGCTAAACAATATTTAATTTTGTTGATAAATGTTATCTGAAACAATAGCATTCTGCTGATTTCAAGCGGATCTGGTTTACTCGATAAACTCGAGTCAGCGTACCCGCGTAAAATAACACCCCCCTCCCCTTGTGGCCATAGGAATTGGCGATTATTGACTTTAAAATCAGTATTCATTTAACGGTACCCATTTAGATGACAAGGGGCACCATTTATTTCATAAACGGCCCATATTTAAATAGGCCCAGAATTACCGTTTATCAATACAAATTGAATAGAATTTACTAAAAGGAAATCTTTGAATGTATTAACCAAAAAGGTTTTTTGTTATTATTACGCCGTTCACAGTTTATACTCGTGCGGATCAGGAGTTTACATGTTTTTTTACATGAATCGAAATTTGCAAATCATCAAAATCTAATTCATCATCCGAACCCAAATCTTCATTATATTTGTCGGCATCCGCTAAGTTCTCTTCGACTTCAAGATCTTCTTGATGTCACTAAATATGAACATGTCTTTGGTGCCTCGTTGTATGGTTATATGCTGCATCCGATGCTGGCGGACAATCGATCCTTGATTCGCAGCCTGAAACTTCAATTTTCAAGCTTTTGAGTCTTGAATCTATTTGAATATATTGAAGCTTCTTGGCCCAAATGTCGATTCATTAGTATTGTAGACTTATCTGGTGTATAAGCTAATACATCCCTTACCATCTTGGATAAAACCGGATAGATGTTTTCTTTCATAGACCACCATTTTAATAGATCGAAAGGATTTTTATCATTGTAAATGCCCATGTCAAAATTCGTTTTTAAATATTGAGTTAATTCATTCAAGTCTTCAGTTGGGGCGGAAGAATTACCGTGTTCTTGTTCCAATGCATTTAAGGCCCAGTTGTGTTGAAGCTTTCTTATTTTATAAAATGCGAAATAGACTTGAAATAGTAGTTGATGTGGGTCAACTAGGGAAACTTAATTGATGTTTAACACTAACCTATTATACATTATAAATAAATAAGTTTCAATATCATCTTTCTACTTTGTCCTATCATAATTTTTAAGTTGTTCATTATGTGGTTGTATACCGTGTTCTTGTTTATTATGTTGGTCAGGCCTATAGCAGTATCATAACAATCCAACCTATAAAGGATAATGCATGAGGTGGATCATTTAATCTAGGTGAGCTGAAATATAGAATTGAATGTTGACTTAAAATTTCACTAAGTTCACCCTAAACCAAACTTGACCATATACTATCCACATACTCACATTCCAAACTAAAACAGTAAACAAATATGGGTCAAAAAATGACTATTGTGACCTAACTAAATCACTTCATTGAACATTATGCTAAGAATAGGGAGGCATATATTTCCATGCATGTTTGTGTTACCGACTTTGCATTCCTCACAATAGATCTTTTTTAGCACATATAAAAAATTGACTTTGAAAAATACTCGCTACGGATGCGTGTGCATTAGGGATAATGTTACATTCAAACATAAAATGGGTGTGTATATACTATATAACAACTCGATGACATGCTAAAAAAGCAGTAATCGGTTGGTTTTTAACAAGAGTTTTTTTAGGCAAAACGATTATATTGGTTTTAATATTTTGACCAACATTAACGAACCACAAAAAATAGAAAAAATAACTAGACCTGCAGTAAGGTTCAGTTTCATCGATTTGTCGATTTAGGTGTCGGACTGCTCTGTTCCACTAATAGACGGTCTCGAACTATCCCGGTGTCATGTTTAACGAGCCACTACTCCAATGAGTAAAAAATACTCAAACATAAGTGATCGACCGATACCATAACCCAAACATAAGTGATCATCCGTGACTTTTACCCTATATAAAGAATTTAATGATAATACCCAATAAAATTACATAAACGGGCTTAGCACACCAACTAGATGAATCCAATGAGTAAAAAGTACTTGACAGACAAAAGGAGAGACCCATATCAGCCATATGTTACAAACCTTGTTCCAAATTTCCCCTCCTAAAACCTAAAAATTACTAGAAAATACTCAAAGTTAAACAAACTCAGGAATAAATACAAACAACCAAACTCTGAAATCACCCACACATTTGAACAAACATAATCTTATCTTAAATACATCACACAACTTCCTAATTAGTCATACCAGAAGGTCAGTTCTAGTTTAGTTCCTGGTCTTAATGCTCTTTCTTCATTTCGGCCGCTTCTATGCTCTTGCTTAATTCCTCCAATTTCTTCAACCTTAATGTCTCGCTTTCTTCGACCAGCTGGATAGAATCAACCGCAAAAAAGATGTTAACGAAGAACTAATATCGAATTCTCTTAAAATATGAAAATAGCAAGCAGTAAATCGATGATTACCTCCATCAGTTTGGTAACTAGTTGTACTTTCTCCTTGTTCTTTTCATTGAAAGCGTCCAGAGCTTCTTTGTACTCTCTTTCCTGGGATGCGGTAAAACATTTTATATTAATTGACGAAACAGATAAGGAAGTAGTGACTCTGATCGCTCAAATAAATGTTTAGCAAGTCGGAAAATAATTCATAATGGTGTTCACCTTCTTCTGGCAAGTCTGTCCCAATGGTTTTAACTCCTTATTAACTGTGTCAACCTTCTTGCGGAGAACAGTAATTTCCTTGTTCATAGGATGATCACTTAACACGTCTAGTTCCTGATAGAAGTAAATTAATTATGTTCAATAATTGCAGTTAGAAAATAACTTAATTCGAAACTAATAGTTACAGACATTAGACAAATCGGATATTATGGTCACGGATATCTGAGGTGATCAACTCAAGACTTATGGTCGTCCTAACAAATGGGGAGAAACTAATAATGATAAGGATTATAAACATGACCAAAAGTAGCAAGCCGCTGTGAAAGTGTGATTTCCTACTTGTGACATTAGTAAATAATTTCTTCCATATAGATAACTACTTTAAGGTTTTCACCTCCCCTTCTAACAGAAAACACGAATGTTGTAATTCACCTTTAGCCCCATTTTCCTCCTACCCTAAGATTCATCCTTCACTCATGCAAACAAAAAGGAACCTTAAGAGATTTTAGGTGATCATTTCAAGATTACAATTATCCCTACTAATATTGAGAACCTAATAATGATAAGAATTACCAGCATGGCCAAGCGTAGAAAGCATCATATAATGAAAGTGTGACTTCCTACTTGGGACATCAGCAAATCATTTCCTCCATCTAGACAGACAAACTACTTCCTATTTGTCACCTCCTCTCCTACTAAATTATACAGATGCTGTAAAATTCACCTCCACTCCGATTTTCCTCTTACTTAGAACCCATCCTTCACCAGTGCAAAAAGATACGGAACCTTACAGATTTGAGGTTATCAATTCGAAACTTACAATCAATCATCAAAATTAATATGGAGAACCTAACAATGGTGATGAATATAAACATTGTCAAAATTAGCTAGCAGGCGGCAACAAAAGTAAGATTGCCTACTTGTGCAGCAGGTTGACTCAACCACAAGCTCACACAATTGCCTTAGCTAAAGATAAATAAATAGGTAAATCGGAAAGTGAAAAAACAGAACATTGTAGCTGCTCAAAAATCAAAATGAATAATGATAACAGCTAATTCCATTTCTACCCTAAGCTATCAGCAGCAGAACATCCCAGCAAAAGTTTACTTCATTCTAAAACATTCTTCTTATGGTACTCCCTAAAGATTATCTAGTTCAATTTTCAATAATGGTCAAAATTAATAAGTGGACCATCAAGAACAATCTTTTAGGAAAATAGGAAATGGAGGTAGCGAATACAAAAAGATTACACCTTCTGCCAAAACAAAAAACTCTTCAAAAAAACCCCATCTTCCTCAATTTCAGACAAAAGCTATAAGGATTGTCTAGCTTAATTTTCAATCATGGACAAAACTAAAAAGTCAACCACCAAGCAAAATCTTTAGGTATGGAAGTAGTAAATACAGAAAGATTACGCCTTCTTCAAGTAAAACCCCTTCTGAAAAAAACCATCTTCCTCAATTTCACACAAAAACTATAAAAATCAAAACTTCAAATTAAAGATTTACATATGACTATACAAGTAAAAACTCTTCTAAACAAACCCATCTTCACAATTTCACACAAACAGTATAAAAATCAAATCTTTAGAGCAAATATTCACATATGACTGTAAAAACATTACACCCTCTTCAAGTAAAAACTCTTCTGAATAAACCCATCTTCCACAATTTCACACAAAAGCTATAAAAACCAAAACTTTAAAGCAAATAATCAGGATCTAGAGTTCATGTCCTTGATATAAAGTTATGACCCTAACATAGAATTGAGTCAAACGTCGTATTCATATAACCGACCCCCACTTAGCAGAATAATGATTAGTTTGGTTAAATTAAAACAATCACATATGACTATTAAAAAAAAAAATCAAGCCAAAATCAGGATCTAGAATTCATGTCCTTAACATAGGTTATGACCATAACATAGAACTGAGCGAAATGTCGTATTCATATAAACGACCCCACTCAGCACAATAAGCACAATAATGATCAATTTGGTTAAATCAAAACAATCACATATGACTATTAAAAAAAAAATCAACCCAAAATCAGGATCTAGAGTTCATATACTTAACATAAGTTAAGTTATTAACCTAACATAAAACCGAGTCAAACCTCATATTCATATAGGCGACCTACTAAGTATAATCTTGGCTTGCTTTAATTAAATCAAAAAATCTCATACAACTATAAAAACAAAAAAATAAACCTCCAACAGGAGGTCGAGGGTCCTTAGTGTGACGGTTTAAAAACAAAAATATAAAATTGGGGTGGGGGTGGGGGTAGGGGTACCTCACGAATGAGTGCTAAACGTTTGGTTTCTTCTTCAACACGACCAAGTTGAGCTTGAACTCTCTCTTTAACCTCCAACTTCTTCTTCTCAATTTCTTCTTCTCTAGCTTTGAAAGTAGAAAGAGCTGAATTTGACAAATCTTCATCTCCTTTGTTTAAAGAATTAGTAAAAGCAAACTTCTGACATTCCAGATTGCATTAAAGATTGCATGGTTTCTCCACCTTTTCTTTGAGTAGTATATCTTCCAGCTATAAAAGGTTTAATTTTTGGAAGTGATTTGGGATTTTGGAGAATTTTGTTAGGTGTTTTGCTTTTGTTGTTTGTTTTGGTTGTTTGTCTCTCTCCTATGTTTGTAGGTGCTTCTTTCTGTTCTGGCTGTCCTTGCCTCGGGCATAAAAAAAAAACTTCAAGAATAAGTTCGCTGCTCATTTTTTATCTGGTGTGGTTTGTTCATAGAATCGAATATTGTATTAAAATGATTAAAATAACAATTTTAGTTTCTGATTAATTAGAAATAAAATCTAGAAATTAATTCTATCGCTAATATATTGTAAAATAGATACCTCAAGGAGGTTAGTGTGACTTTTCACTTTTTATGTTCAAGGCTGTCCTTGTTGCTTGTCAAGCCAGCTTGGTATTTACTCCATTCTTTATTTTATTGCCCACCAAAAGAGGAAAATGTCAACATTAACAACTTTTAATTTTTTGTTTATGGTTTATTAGATTAGATTATACAAAATCTAAAAGATATGTATTTCCTATTTATGGACATATTATTATTCATATTGAAAACATCAACTTGTATTCCTTTTATGAATATGTTTTGTTAGGTCATCGATTTCTGATACTTGACAGGCATCGGCCTTCAAACAAAAAGGTTGGAAAGAAGAGCTAGTAGATTAGCAATACATCCAATAGTTTGATAATTACATCAAGTATTTAGAAATTGGACTTTTAGGCCCTTGTCCATCTTAAGTGATATGTTACAGAATTTCAAAATGATTGATTTTCGGAAGACAAATGCTATCTTATTTATTGATTGTAAAATTGAGGAAACTATTGTTATAAATATATAATTTAACTAGATACTAATAATAAAGTATTTTACCAATTAAATTAAACAATGAAAAGTTTATGTAATTCTTTTGAATTCCCACATGATATACAAAATAAATTGATGATTTGACACATGGGCACATATTAGAGTATAGAAGAACTACAACCACACTAAAAACTGTCCAATCTAATCTTGTAGAAGTACTCCAAGAGCGATATGCCTTTTCCACCATCCAATCTTCTATCATCAACAACCACACACAGAAAGCCCACCATGAGAGATAAGAATAAATACATTTCCAAGCATGCACTACTTCCAAATGGGGGTTACATTATTGAAATTGCTTCGATTTTTGTGTTAATGTTCTATTTTGCCTACAATAATTAACACGGCTGCTATAAGCACATCCCAAACAGTGTCAAAAAAGTGTAAAATTACTATTTTAACTCCTCTAATTTGTAAGCATAGTGTTTGAGTAAGTTTCATTTAGGGGCAAAATAGTCATTTAACCCCTTTTATGATAGTGTCTCGTGTGCTTTTAGTCCCCCTCAATAATTAATGGAAATCATTATGATACAAATTGACATAGGACAATGATTTTTAAACTAAATTTCTTAATTATGACATTTCATTTTTTTGTAATTTTAAATGCTTTTATCTTAAAAATGGAGATATGGGTATCGTGGAATGTAAAATCATTACTCTTTACATAATTATGAATTTTATGGAACGGAGTATAAAAATTTAGATAACAAAACAACATAATTTTTTAAAAAACCGATTATAGAATTCTATTACTTAATAGGGGAAAACTTAGGGAATCCCGTTGCCTCATTTAATTTTTCTTTAGTTAACTTTTCGCCAAGTGTAAGCCGTCTGTTACTTGGTCACTGGGAATTCGCATCGCGGGATGCAGGGTAAATGCATGGGATGTCTCAATGTGAGAGACGAGAGTTTCGCTTCTTAAACTTGATACGAGATTTTATCGATTGCGTGACTCGAGCCACTTCGCGTAAGAGAGAATTTGGGGAATGTGACATTTATGACCAGCTCCTTTATCAATTGAATATATATCAAACTCTTAAGATAGGGTAAGCTTTGTATAGTGGTAATCACACAATCGTCTCTTATAAGCTGAGAAATTCAGAAAAAAATTTAAGGAGACAGAGTTCCACTGCTCTTTAGTTCTTTCATTGTACGATCAAGAAGAGTTTTTATATGGGGTAATATAATGTAGAAAATGTAAATTTATAGACCGTGTTTTGCATTGTTGTTATACTTAAATGAGCTACTAAATACTCCATAAATATTGATATTGCCGTTAACGTTAATCATTGTCTTTTTGAAATGGAAGTATTTGGTACCAAGTAAGCAAGTATATAGAACTCTGGTTATAATTTGAGACATCATCATTTGTTAGTAATTAAATATTTATCCCAAATAATTATTTTTGTGAAATTCAAATAATAAATAAAGTCAATCAAACAAAAACAAGAGTAAATATAAAATATTGCTGCATGTATATGATTAGACGCGGATTAGGTACAATGATTTTAATTTTACAGCTAACAGAATCTTCATGAATCTCTCATGGATTAGTATATTACTAACACTACTATATATATTAACAATAATATTTTTATCTTGCCTTGTCGTAGAAGTGTATATACATTATAGTAAGAAGTAAGAATCAATAAATTAAAAACTGGAACTATGTTTCCTCCACATGCACTTGCTGACAAATTGTATATTTTATTTATTACAGATAGATCATATCATAACGTTACTAATATTGGGTACATATTTTGTTTTCTTGCTAACGGATCAAATCGTTAGTTGCAAACTTTGTTAACTGTTTCCAGTTATTGTATTGCTGTAATATGCTACGAATAATATAGTTTTATTTTATGATAGAATAATGTGAAGCCACCACTCCACATAAAATGGAATTTTGATAGCCTTTTTGGCTGGCTAAATCATGGGCCAACATGACAATGCGTACATAATTGATCTATGCTTTTTATCAAAGATTTCTATCTCTACATGTTTGGCCTTTCGGATATATATGGTTACATCAATGGAGAAATAAAGAAAATTATTTGATTACAATATAATTAGGGTTGTACGTGGATTATGTAACTAGTTACTCATTGAGACTATTATTATCCGAAAAAATCTACTCGTCCGTTGATATCATAATTGAATAGTTACTAGATATCCCAATACATGTTAAAATCCAACTCGTTTATATCTTTAAATACATTTAAAATGAAAATTGATCAGGTACACCTTGTACTCGACCGAAAATCTACTTCATTTATTCAATTGATTGCAACTCGAGTAAAAAATAGTGCTCGCTCGACTGCTACAAAGGTATACGGATTCGAGTTATCTATCTTTACATTTGCTTCGATTGTATGTTTTGAGCTTTGTCTGACATCACCAGCTGTTTAAATCGTAGCCAGTGATATGTTTATATTTATCAATTTATTGAAATCTTTTAAAGAGAACAGCCCTCTCGATATTAATCAAATATATATAATAGAAAGTGCTATATAAATTATAACCAACAATTTAATAATTTATCATGATATTAATAAATATGAAGTGTTACATTCGATCTAGGTATATCAAAGGTATGTCGGTGGTCGGTATATTTAGGTTCTTAATCTAAGCCTAAGCTGTTTTTGTGTCTATGGCAAATATGGTCACCTTTCCCACAACTGCACTTGTACAAGAAACATATCTATTCAGATAATTACAATAAAGATGTATAATCCTTAACTATTCTGATCTGATAGGAAAGAGGGTGTGATCAAAACCAAGGAAAAACATTGTCAAAATTTGATACTCGACGCCATCTAAAATGCATAAGAATGGACGCAGGGGATCACCACACCCTCCAGAATTCTTCTAAATCTATTGCTGTAACATTTAATCCATTTCTCTTACTTCTGCATTAGGCCATTTTACAACTTCAATCATCCAAGGTAATATATCTCAATGATATGACGGGGCCATCCGGATCGAACTCACTTCCTCAGATTGCCATAATTTCTCTTCACCTGATAATAAGCAAACAAGTTGGGTTCACTTTTAGACTCATACTAAGGACAAATAGTGGAAATTTATTTTTCAGCAGTGCCTCTCTAAATCACAATTGCTATGGAAATTCACCTCCCCTAAAAGTTTAAACAATTTTAACTTTTCGTCTCATTCTTGCTTTCCCGCCTTCAAATTATCCCATGTCTTTTGCCAGTTCCCAAAAAAGAATATATCCCAGAAACTGGAATGGAGGGAGTAAAAGGTATGCACAATTCTGTAACTTAAACACGTTTTTCTCCACCAGAGTTGAAATATATGACGTCCAGTTGTGTAATAGAAGTCAAAGTTTAACAGTATATAAGTTTCAGATTAATAGAAGAACCTACTATCAAAGAAAAAAAGATTAATTTATAAATTGTAAGTTACCCGAGGTTGGGTCGTATTTGTTTTCTTTGGCCTTTCATCTTCCTCGTCATCGTCATCCTCGTCATCATTACCCATGAGAATCTTCTGCATTGAAGTTGATGTACTACCAGGTCTTCGTCCTCTTTTAGAGGTTGAAGGAGAAGCTCTTCCCTTTCCCCTTGGAGCAGCTCTTTTCCGTCCTTTGCTTTTCTCTGTTTCTTCCTCATCCTTCGAATGTAAAACCATTTGATTAATGATAGTTTATGAAATAACCAATGTCCACAAAAATAACAAATAAAGGTGTTCACCATGCCCGTGTTCGAGATCCTTAAATTGCTAGTTTAGAAGCATAGGGTGATACAGAACAAGAATAAGGAATGAGATGTAACTTCTGGTCTGAGATCAATCATAGAGGCATATTGTCCTAACCAAATGGCCACTTAGAATATAAATCATTTTTTTTTTTGCAATTGCATATCGGTGACAGTAGAATGTCATTTGAGGAATCTGAATTATATAATATTTCAAACAAAGTAACGCACAGAAAACAGATCAGATATAGGAGAGTGACTACTACATAAAAACTTGCATGCTGCTGTGTTAAGTATCATAACGAGAACTGCTAAAAACAAAAAGTTATTTGCTCCAAAAAGTAAGCCACTAAAAGGATCGTCCCTACCGAACTACTATTGATGTCATTTATTCCCTGCTCGGGGGCTCCGTCACTTGAACCTGAGTCCAAATCTTCCTCATCCTCAGCAATGGTTCGAACTAATTGTGATGCAGCTGACGATGCAGATCTGTAGCAACAAAGCACCAATAAGATTTATTTTCAGCAGATATCGATTTATTTGCAGCAGGTGAAAATGAGATCAACGGATCTTCGTATAGTCTAGGAAAAGAAGTAGATTAGGCAGATTTGGGGCAAATATTACTCTGTTTATAGTGAGAACTATATTTAGATATCCAGAAGTTATTGATTATAGTTTATGATTCAGCAAAGAGCCCAGTCCTAACTTTTCTACTTTCATCAATGGTAAAAAAAAGAATCAAACTGACGAGTAACACAGCTCTGATAATGAATTGCACCTCCGAGATTGGCGAGGACCCATGGCTGCATCAAGTGTTGTCTGCTTCAAGCTATTAGCTCCTCTTCCTCTTCCTCTGCCTCTACCCCTCCCCCTTGTAGTTGGCTTACCAGTCTGAGAATCATGTGAGGACCTAAAAGATAGAGATGAATCTTTCCTCCCCAGTGTGGTGGACTTTGAATTAGAGAATAGAGTCGAGTCCTCATCATCACTGAAAGAGACTGTTGGTCCAGATTCTCCAGCTCTTTTGTTTGTAAGATCCTGCAGTGCAATTTTGAATGAACAAAGGAATCACCAAAAATATGGTAACACCAACATTAAAAGGAATTAAGAATAATTCATAACACATTGAAACTAATGTTACAACCGTACCTCAGAGGACAATCTGCCAGGTGTGAACTGTGAAGCTTCCTTACTCTTTGTGGACCTTTCCTTAACGCGCGTCTGCAGACAGCATTTTGTTATGAAAATATAGGGTGAGTCCCCACCAGGATGCCATGAGAACAATTAGATCCTTCGTAATCAGACTGAGTAGTAGCACATAATTTTTTTTTAAATAATGTATTCATCTTTCAGAAACGGGTCTCCAGCATGTACCATAGCCATGCACATTGCTCATCTCTCTAAATAAAGTAAAGAGCATTCATATCAGTGTTCTTATCGTGCTCCTAACTCATTTAAAGGAGTTTTTAAGTGTAAAATTCAGAAAAACGGCACAGAATGAAAATTTCATCTCATATCGAAGTCCTCAAATATTTTAAGAGTGAGGATCAATTTTTACTCATATTTACCCTATATTATTACTCTCTCATTTCTCTCCTATTAATATTTTTTATTGCATTAAAAATTCACATTTAGTGATGTTGAATTGTAAAATAGTTCAAAAGTAAATAGTTAGTCCCTAAATTGAGGAAAATAAATTAAGTAGGAATTCTTCATAAGAAAACTGATGCAAATGCTCTGATTTCATGAAAACTCAAAATATTTGAGCCTAGGGCATAAATACGTGATACAAATTAACAGAACACAAAGTAATAGTAAAAAGATTTCGAGATGGATCATCCTACCTCTAAACACTCTCCAGCTTTAAGAACAATGTCTTCCTCTCCGCATTTTGATGGATCTGAGTCCTTGGAAATTTTGATCTGTAAAATGGAAACCGGTACTTAGATCAAAACCTAAAATATATCAACACCTTCAAACAGCAAACAACTTACACGAGTTTCATTAAGATTGTACTGCAGACAAGCAAAAAAGGCCATCTTGTCATCCTTGTTAACAAAGTTTTGTAATGCAACATCCAGGTCGTTGACAGGAAGTACCTCCATTTTCTGTAAAATAGATCATCATTAGAGTTCAAGCCCTAGCATGAAAATGTCAGAGAAGACATTTTATTTGAAATCAACAATCAACAAAACAACTAAGGTTAGCTCCTAATAGCATTAACTCACATAATATCCTAAACTAACTAGAAATCATCTCTCAGACGCTCATTAAAAAATGGCCATCGAAATTTTGTTTGTACCATCCTTTCAGAAATTTCTTGGGAGTTAACTTACATCCATATTTCCATCCTCAATGCATTAATTTTTCAGGTAAACTAGTAGCCTCAGTAGAAGCATCTATAACAAAAAATAAAGTTAAATAATCACTCAAGAAAAAACAGAAAAGAGAAGGAAAAGAATGTGCAGGTGAAACACAGAAGAGGGAAAAGGAGAGGAAAAGACGAAACCAGAGAAATAGGATGTTAACTAGCTCAGCTTCAACTATGAATAGCACAACAGGTGTGCTATGCTGTGCTATTGCACATTTTTTTCTTAAAATGGTTCAGTAACACAAACAAAATGACCAGAATCACAGCTCAATAACTCACAAGATTACTCTCAGCAACCAGAGCTTCAATGTTTTGCTGATTCAACTCTTCTGGCCGTAACCGCTCCGTATCATCAAATTTAACTACAGGTGACAATTGAACATAGAAATAACAAATAAGTGATGTACGTTAGTTGGCGTGACCACATTTGGAGAACCCAGTGTGATAGTAATGAAGCAAATTCACCTTTGGAATCTCTTTTTGCAGATTTAGAGAATATGAGAATATCCTGGGGATTCGCAACCTGCAAATTTCATCAAGATATCAAGCACTTCTAAGGATGGTAAAGGAACAGTATACTGTACAAGCAAGTTTAAATCCAAATCGTCAAACATAAACAGATTAAAATACCTTCCCAACATACTTTTGTCCGAATCGTTGTGGATTGATGGTCGTAAAACCAGAGTAATCTACCTGACAAAATCAAACAGAACAATCTACTGAGTTTAACATAAACATTGCTCTGATTGGAAATCTACTGATATATAAGAAAATACCTTTATCCGAACTAGTGGAAGTTGGGTCTCTGGTCTACCTTCAGCTGTTTTGGTTGACTTTTCTATCAAACTTGCTACCTGCATTAGTTCAAACAACTAATCCTTGGGACCACAAGTAGCAGAAAACAAAAAATAAAGTGAATTTCGAAAGAAGATACGAAATGTAGGAGAAGAAGATGATTAAGAAGAAAATTACCATTTTGTCCAAGTGTTGAAGAACAGAATCTTGATCATTGGGGTCTATATCTTGTTCATCTTTCAATATTACCTGGAGGAGGTTATAGAAACCAAAAAGGAACTAGTTGAACATGAATTCCTGCACTAAATTTAAAGAAATACTCTGAAAACTTACCTCGGCATATGCAAAAGGCCTAACTGACAGCAAAGGTATCTTTGTCGGACGATATTGGTTTCCCTTCAGTAAACAATACATATTAGATAGAGAAAAGTTGGTTCCATTAATTGAAGATGTCATATAAACCAAAATTGGACAAATAACTAGAAGCTGACTGAAACAAAGTGTAAAAAGGTTTTTAGTTTGAATAGACAGCTTATACCTTTATCTCCAACAGCAATACATGCTTTGGCTTGGATTCACCCTCAATAAGCGACGTTGCAACAGAAGATCCTGGTTGAGTGATGTGAAAGCCCATCCCTGAAACTTCCTGCAGTTTACAAGCAACATGTTCAGAATAGCAACACCATAAAAGGAAATCAAGCAAAGGGTGTCAAAATGGTACCTGTGGATCAATAAGGCATTCATGCTCATGGCCCCAGACTATGAAATCAAGAAACCGTGGTAAGAAATGCTCATTGATGGCATTTTTAGGATTTGCCTTCAGTCTGGACCAAAAAAGAAGAATGTGTTGTGATTTATGGGATACTCCCAAGACAAAAATATTAGCGCATTAAGACCTATACAGAGATTTAAAAGAGCAATAAACTGTTTTGCACTCGCTCTCTAAGAAGGATCACTTCTGGGAAATATCAGTGACCTGTTTTGATGGAGTACCAGGATGTTGAACCAGTCTGAAACTTGACATCCTTCATGGGCTTCAGGTCTCATCCACTGTACTGCATGGGGAGTCTAAGATGACCAGGGAAAGTTTGTGTAAGTAATGAGTCTCATAGAGTATTTACCAACGATTATAAAGAACACATCCATAAAATCATTACCTGAAACATTCTATTTAAGCGTTCATCTCTAATGTTCCCAAGACCATAAAGAGCTACAGAGGTTGAACCCTGTCATGCTTAAGATTTTCAGTTAAAATGCATTCGATTTTGTCAACGTTTAGGAACATAACTGAAGCTAGACCAAACACATAAAGAAACAAACCTTCCGGATGAGAATAGGGTATATAGCAATCTCCCCAACACCAGAACCCCCAAGAGCCATCTTACCAAAATAATTTACTAGATTGCAAGATGAAAGGATATCAATGGCAGAAAGGTTGTCCTGGTACATGAAAGCGACTGTTTAGAAAAATCGATATTCTTCTAGCTAATTTCTTTGTGTTCCACCTCTCTCAAACTAAGGAACCAGAAGCTATTAAACATCTGAAGTTAGAAAACTTAGAAAACGGGAACACATAAAAAAGAGAAACAAATCATATCCAACTATCTAATATCTGGGAGCCTATAGTAATAGGTAAAGTGAATTTCACTATTTTTCTATTTTCAATATGTCGAATACTTGTTCATCAGAGAACTAACATATTCAAGCTTAATATAAGTATATAACACTATGGAAGGTGATAAGTTTGACTAGGAGATCACTCGCAAAGCTAAGATCCATACCACTCCAGCAGGATCATCATGATTCCCATGTATGCTGAAAACTGGCAAGCCAACATTAAAATGAGGATCTTCGTAGTTTACATGACCAAACCTACAGATTTGATAAGATGTAAAATATGACGGGGGTGAGATGAATTTGCAAATCTAAGCATAATAATTCAACAAAATTTCAATAAAAGAGGTGAGAACTGGGTATAAGAACACTACATATACGAATAAATATTGATTTTATCTTGAATTTATGAGCATTGACTCTGAGTTAGCCAGTTTTGAAAAAGAGGTAAAAACACGAGCATGCTAATTTTCCAAATTCCACTTCCAAGTGTTTCTAGAAACTGTAGAAAATGAGAAACCATTGAGAGTAAGAGTAAGCCTGTAGAAACATTCTTGATACGTCCACATGACTACATGAGATAGCAACGAGTTGTGCATTACGAGTTCGCAAAGTTCACAGTCTGGTCGCTCACAACTTGAAACTGCACTGGTCGGTCATTGAGACAATATCGTCGAAAGATTTCAATTGCTTTCACTAGTGAAGTCCTTGATGGTTTATTCTCGTGAAATAGATCACCACCCAGAAGAAGAAAATCTACCTGTTAGTGATTCAGATGATACTCATTAAAGAATAAGGTAAACTTCATGCAAATTACACGATGAACAGAATTAAACATTACGAACCATAGTTTCTGATCAGAATCAATAGAGTGACATTTTCAAAAATATTTTTTTGGGTTTAAATTACTACACTTGGTTGCCTGTCTATCGAAGACTTGCTGTCTCAGCAACGAAACTTCACAGCGTTGATCTCTTTCAATTTTCCGATAATGGTAACTGAGAGGAAACTTATAAAGTGAATAAAGAATGGGAATATCGGATTTATTTTCAATGAAGTAAAAATTGTGGACTGAATATCAACAAATAAATGTATCATAAGTGTTCATTCATCTGCATTCAAATTTTCAAGATAAATCATTTGAACCTAACGAACAACTTACTTTTTTTTTCAATTTTAGTTATCTTTCTTGTTACCTATTCCATTTACTATAAAAGTTCCATAAGAATTCATTAGAGGAATATTTTCTTCATAAAGCTCGTAGAGAGGCTATTAATCAGGAACAACACACAAGTTAAACAAAACACACAACATTTAGTTTACGAACTCCTCCAACCCCCAAATTTGATCACAAGTAACTAGCCCAAAATACTTGTGAGTTCACCTGTTTCTGCTCAGCAATAGAGCATATTTCTTCGAATGCCCTGAACGAATCATTCCTCCGTATTTCATCCTTCTCCATGTAGCCTAAGTGGCAGTCTGTCGCAACAAGTATCCGAAGTGTGTTGCTAACATCCTCACTACACATAAAATACAAACATAAATCCATAAAAACGACCCGAAATTCATTAGTTTTATAACAAACTTATAATAAAAACTATAAAACCTCCATCCTTAAAACATCGTCAATTTTTTCAATTCTGATAGTTGACTTTTCAAATTTTGAAACTCAAATATTTAATATACGCTCCATAATACACAGAGTATTTTCGACTTACTTTACTAACAACATGGTAAGTTCGCCACATAATATTTGATGAAAATTACATAAAACACAACATTTTCAACCTACTTTACTAACAACATAATAATTTCGATTCAGACAATCAAAGTTCCTTATTTTTTACCATTAAAAATTAAATTAGACAATCTTTTTGAAACAGAAGTAATATAACAAAAAAATAAACATTAATTAAATATTTCCAATTTCCCAAGAAATTAAATTTAGAGCTAAAAATAACATTTCCATACCTTGCAGTATCACCCATATGCACAAAATTATCCCAGTTTAATCTACAAAAATTATAAATGAATTAATTTTAATTTCACATTTAGTAAAAAAAAATGAAATGAAATTGATAAAATAATTAAATTGGTGAAATTGAGAAATTCTTAGTAAAAGCCCTAGGTGGGTTTTTTATAAAGAGTTGAAAATCATATTTAATTAAGAGTTATCTAATTAAAAATAAATAAATGAAAATTAATAGTTTTGCATTGAGAAATGTGACATTAAAATGGGACAATATTAACTTTTAATCGATTAAGCTAAAACTGGTCAACCGCGAGAGTTGACCAAAGAGGCGGAGGCTAGTGGTGACTAGTGACGGTGGCGGGGAATTTAAAAGTGGGGAGGATTTACTAAACTAAATAATCGGTTACTTTTAATTTAATTGATCATATAGTAAAACGTACTTTATTAAGATAATAAGATAATATGGAATAATTGGATTTACTATTTTTCAAATGAGATAAAAATATTAACCAATGAAAATAAGAATATTATGAGATTTTTTTTTATTTCAATGAAAAGAGTTGCATTGATAAAGAAAACAATAAATTATAATAAAATAAAAACTTTTTGATAGATCGTCAATTAAATTGAGACGGAGACTTCGAAGTAGTATTTTAGTAACTTCGTTTCATTTTATTAAAAACTTACTTATCTAAATTATTCTTATTTTAGAGATTAACCATTTTATTTATTTATATATACTAATAATTAAGTACAAGGAAATTAAATAGTGATATTTTAGTCATTAACTTATTTCTCAAAAATATTTAGGCTAAATTTCATAGAACACGCAGTACTTGAAATGAATTTGAATAGGTATCTCAAGCGTATTTTTTAGCGCTTTATGCTTTTCGAGCCAAAATCATTTTTAAAAGGGCAATTTAGGCAAAACTGACATCTGAAATAAACTTTCATGCATTTCCGATTTTAATTAATTAAATAAAAATAAAATAAGCAGCGTCGTCTTGATCTTACGCTTTAATGCGCCCTCCGCTGCCACTTCTTCATGCTGACATACTGTTTTGGAGATTGTCCCAATTAATTGTCCAGTTTCGACAAATTTGAATTCCTAAATTGATTTCAATGCTCACATCGTTGAGATATTCTTACTACACTAATATGGAAGTAAATGTGCATTATGGCTAACATTGCGCATAGAAAGGCCAACATAAAAAGGGCAACTTTGGTGATTGAGGTAGTTACCTTGGTAAGTTGCAATTATAAGGCTTCCATGAGTACTTAAGATACAACTTGTCAGCATGAGCGCCACAATTAAATTGATCATCCATGAAAGGGCAGCTAGAGGATTGATATAGAGGGGTAAAGGGTGGGGGTGGGGTATAAGGTTGAAGATAGTATATTTATTTTATTTTTATTTAATTAATTAAAATTATTGTGGGTGAGTTAAAATTATGCATAGTTGGATAGTTAAGAGGGATGAGTGAGTTGTTTGGATATTGTTTTACCTAAATTAGCCACTTTTAAAAATTAATTTTTGGCTAGAAAAGTATAGATGTCGCGATTTTTTGAAAAGGATTCAGTATCAAAAATGCGATCAGGATCTTTTGTTGAATGGTTGAATAGTTAAAAGGTATACATTTGAAATGATTTAGATTAGTTTAGATGCGTATGTGAAATTTAGTCAAATATTTATTAGCCTTAGGCTAGTTTCATTACACGAATTAGTAACATAAATTATCAATCAAAAGTTGTAAAATATTATCGAGACATTTATAAGTAACTATAATAAGCTTTTCCAGCAATATTAATATACTTTCATTCATTTAGATTTGAAGATTCTTGTGGATAGCCTATATTGTTGATTTGTTGTGAGAAAAATTCATAAGGAATTAATTTTTATATTACTTACGAAAATAAAAGAAGACAATGTGTTGGAGATAGAATATAATAAACTTTAAATACATTCAAAAGAAATATTTTGTTTAAGTAAATATAAGCCATGCTTTATGGTGGAAAATAGGGCTGAATTGGTTTAGTAAATACGGAATCTAGTTTTTTTAAAACTAAATAATTAAACGATAATTTAGTCTAAATCAACATCCTAACATAATCAAAACCAGACGAAGTACATGGATATTTTCTTCATCTGTTGAGTTGAGATCATGTGACAAGATTTCACAGCTAAATGTGAAGATCTTTCGGCGATTTTGATTTCGCTAAGCCGATTCAATCTGAAATTATCTTTATTCAAGTAGTAGGCTACGTATTAACAAATCAACTTTTTAATATCTGAGAATTATGAAACTTGCATTGGCTGAGCATGTCGAATGAAGATATTAGGATCGCGTCTTTAAACCAGTAACTTTGTCGTAGCGTGACAAATAATACATACATGAATTACCAATAATGAATCTTTTTAATTTACAAGCTAAGTCATCAAATAAAGTACACTTTAAAAACATACATCTAAGATATTTTTGAGACAATAGTAGCTAGGGCTTCTAGATGATGCATTGAACCACATTTTTTTTATAGAAAAAATTACAACTTTCAACAACATGCATGGATCAAACATTTCTATTCTGAGTTATGAGACAGTAGAAAAGAAAGAATGTGGTTGTATTAGGCCTGCATTTCTGGATAGCAACACCCCCCTCTCAGCAGGTGAAAGAGCCAACTCCGGTCGGTTGTCATACATGTGTGGGGTGGCTACTCACTCAGGAGTTGGCACCATTTTTATCTTGTCTTCTACCCTCCCTCAAATCGTTCCAATCTGTATCCAAAAATCGGAGGGGTATGAGTAGATCAAAAAAGAGTTGGACAGAGGCATAGGTACACAAGAAATTAAAAACTGGACATGGTCTATATAAAAATAACTTGAGTTTATGAGCTTAATAGAATAGATTATTTAATATATAATTGAATGAAAATGTTGTATTCATATTGCTTTTGTAATGGGGGACCAACCCTTAATTGAAGAAAAATTGATTTGGTTTAGTTTATTCTATGATTCGTTAAGATAAATATGTCATGATATTAATAAAATATAATAAAAATATCATAGAAATATCACGCCAATCATTTTCAAAACCGTCAATGAAAATATCATCAAATATCTCTTTAACACAAAAGGCAACTAGTGTCTTCTCCTACCTTCTCGGTGGCGATTCCGATGCAGTAATGAATTCCGTCGTGATTTAACTTTTTTTTTTTTTAAATTCTTGGTATAACCATAATAGGTTTATGATGGAATCTAAACTTTAAATTTAAAACAAATGAAAGCTGAGAGCCAAAATTTATCGATATGTAATTGGTTCTTCGCTGTAATTTGTGCTTGAGATAAAATGATGATTATAAATTCTGATACTAATTTATTGTATCATCGCCAGCCAAGTCATGCTCTTTCTCATAATATTGATGGCGATGCTCAAGTGATGTAGCAGATAAAAAAAAAACTTATGTTTGATTTTTGCAAGCAAATCGTAGTTTCATTGATTCTCTAACTAACACTTTGTATGAAAATATTTGATAAATGGCATTTTTGTATAAGGAGTATTGGTAGTTATGCATTTTGATAGTTATCTTAATTATTTACACATATATCAATGTGAGAGTGGTGGGTTTTTTCTAGGAGTTATCTTGAGGATATATTTTAACACGGAGAATTGATTTGTGAATCCAAAATTTTGGCCTTTGTGTGTCAAAGGGTGTCTTCAAGATTGGAATGAGGAAATGAATATTTGAACTGGCTAGATTCACGTTGGAGTAAGTAGCCAGGAGAACACAACTAATAAGTAGAGGTCCTTGTGAACCCAGTAAATTGATCGAAATCTTTTCTTATCTTAAAACTTTCCACAGCGCCGCGGAAGTGCAAATCTACGGGAAAATGGTACCGAAAATTGTGAATCGAGGTTGTTAGAATCTACCCACCGTTATTGTGATACATGGTGTGATAACTCGGATCCGCCTAGATGCGCAACAACATCCAACCGAGAGGATGATACAACACTAATTCGGATATGACAAAGAAATAATCGAGAATTAAATCGGGACACGAGGTTTCTGCTGGGTTCCCCACCGATGTGAAGAAAGGTACACATCCGTACATTGCTTGAGATCATTAATAATATCGTGAAGATTGATACAGTCTCAGGGAGCCTTATTCTACGACCTCTCAAGCTGGATATTTTCTAAATACGAAACTTAGGACCGCAATCTACCGTGTATCTTCCTGCTTGAATCTGTGGCTAACTGAAAGCTTTTTGCAAAATTATAATAAACTACCATTTATTAGAATAAGAACTAAAACTTTCGTATTCTAACTTTTATAAAGGTTGATTTATGTAATTGGGGTGAGTGAAGCCATTTCCACACACAAAATACTACCGCAAAGAAGAAGAGGGTATTTATAGGTTTCTAAAATAAACCTATAAAGAATTACTTTTATTCAAGAAAAAGTAACATCAATTACTGCCTAAAAGGTAATTAATTACTCCCAAATACTCTAGAACTTTCTTTCTTGTTCTCAAGTACTTCCTTAAGTGTAGTGCTTCTAGAATAATCTGGTTCTTTCGTGTTTAGGCCGCGCATTACAACAATCTCCAACTTGAAGACTAAACTTGGATCGCATCTTCAAAACATCAATCTGCGGCGGCTTTATACGAGGTTAAATCGTCCGAACTCCCAGCGAAGTTGATCACGACTTGATGCCTTTTTGCACCCGATCGAGAACGACCTTGAATGCCACCAACTTGACAATCGAAGATACATAGCCAAATCCTTTGCCACGTTAGATTTTCCACATTCAAATTATCATCATGTTACGTCTTTGCGCTATGAAAGATACCGTCTTACGTCGGGTACCTTAGAACAGCCTCCCGAAGCTTGATTGGTCATCAATGAATTCTCTCTTCTTCTTTTCTTTTTCCGTGTCGACAACTCCCACTTGATCGATTCATTGACCTTGATGTTTGATCGAACATCTCCTTTATTCGATTAGCAAATCTTTGGAGGTGGGAAGAGACTCTCACGGCTGACTTTAACCATACTGTAACTTGGATGATTCATACTGACACAACCCGGTTGCAACCTTGGCCTTATAGTTCATAACGCCGATGCGAGCAACGGCCCGTGCTCACGCGTCTCCCGGAACTCATAATCAAGCGAAGTCTTGTATTACGTCGGCTAGGGCACTTGTGGAAGCCCTCCGATACAATCTGCGTTTGCCTTTTACGTGGGCATCGAGACTTCCGAGGGAGTATCTTCCCAGTACCACAGTACTGAGATTTTACGGCGGCATCCGTTCCACAACATCAAGAAATTCCTTGTCACCCGACAACACCGTTTCTAATAACCAAGAAACCGCACAATAGGCTTTTCACACTATGGTTTATACACCCGATCCTCACTTATGAAGTTCAAGCCATCGTCATCAAAGGCACACATCATCCATGTCACGAATTTATAGGATCCTCGTCTTCCGGTATTGACTTTTCCGGCCTGAATCTTCCGGTGATAACCCATGATGTCGGTTTATCGCGCATATGCAATATCCATGGACCTTCATCTTCAAAGGGCGAGCTAACTTCCAAAGAAAGAAATCTCCCGATGGCTCGCCACAGCGATGTTCGAAGCTTCGCTGAGAGTCAATCACAAATGCTTTCACCCGTATTCAGTCCTACCGGCGACACACCTTGCATCAACACCGTCTTCAGCCGGTTATAAGCCTTTGAATAGCCTTCCGATCATCAAAAGCTGGTTTCGATACGATAGTAGGTATCCATCCTGACTATTAGAAATTTCGTCTTAGGTGTTAGAATCACTGCAGGTATTGACAATCTCATAATTGACAATAGCTTCGGATCCATGGATGCACAACAACGATGACGGATGATACAAGCACTAATTTAGTTATGACAAGCGAGGAAAGAAATAATGCGGCGGAAATTAAATGGGGCAGCGAGGATTTTCACTGCGAGTTTACTTTCGATGCATGAAAGAGTACGTATCACATTTGGAGATCCACTAATAATATCATGAAGATTGTTCACGGGACTCGAGAACACATTCTGACGCCACCGGTGGATATTTACCATGCTTGAAAGCTTGGTATGAGTACAACGTGTATCTTCTCTTGAATCTCATTTCTTTCGCTGACCTTACCAAAATTACATAATAAACTCGTTATTAAGAATAAGAATAAACTTTTAAATGATACATATAAAGGATTGATTTTAATGACGTTAGATTGGTGAAGTATTTCCACACACAAAATACTACACAAAAGAAGAAATTATTTATAGGTTTCACAAATAAACACCGTAAGGAATTACTTTTTCTTCTTCAAGAAAAATGCTTATCTGATGCCTAAAAGGTAATTAATTACTCCCCAAAAAAGAAGACTCTAGAACTTTCTTTCTTGTTCTCCAAGTACTTCCTTAAGTGTGGTGCTTCTAGAATAATTAAGTTCTTTCGTGTTTAGGCCACCGCATTACAACACAAGTGTGTGTGTGACTGCTTGGACACGAATCTGGGTCCAGAAAGGGGGGTCGTGCGAGCCACCTTTTGCTCCCGGTCAAGCTCGGTTTTGCATTTGAAATTCAAATTCAAGCCTCCATTAGTGCTCGGTATTCTGATTGGACAATGAGGGGTGTGTTAAAGTGCGCTTGAGCGTACAAGCGTTTTTATCACCCTTCATTAAAGTGTAATTAGTGCACGCCCAATGTTGGGGAAAAGCATTTTCATTCCAACCTCTTGCCAATAAATCCTCCACTCACATCGGAAAAGACACGAAATATAAAACAACTTGAGAGCTCCCGTCATCTCTTTTTCTCTTTGCTTTTGTCGGTGATAGTTTTTAAAGGCTTGTTCGCGATTTAGGTAAATTTGGTTCATTTAGTGCTTGTGAAGTCGATTAGGTAAAGTCATTATCACGGGAAATGATGCCTACATTTGCCTAGCACCTATGGGAAGAGGCCGAATCTGTTTTAAGGAAAACGTCTGACGTGACTTGATTCGGTTTCGTTTTATGTTGTTCGAGTATTTGTTGTAATCGTATGAATACATTTTTGTTGTTCTTGTGTAAAGTTTTGTATTATAGTTCCGTATTTTCTATTAGTTCCCTACATATTTGTCAATCAATAAAATATGACAATACGATGGTTTGAAAACTTTGCACTTAAAAGATATATAAACTTCCTAAGCTAGTTTTCACCTTTAGCTTAGATACATGCATACATTGTTTGGCGGTGGATTTGGCAACCAAAAAATGTAAAAATTGGATTTACCAACTCTTAGTTCACTTTCACTACTTGCCACAATAATATGTAACATCTTAACTTCAATCTTTATAGTTGAACGTTCAAGCATTCACTACTATAGTAAAGAATTCAATTGCATGTTGAGATGAGCAATAGAAGTCATCATGTATCAGCTTCAAGCAACAAGTCATCAAGACAACGTTTGACTGAGGTACTAACAAAGTATTCTTCTTAATGTATGCTTTTCTTGGTTCATATTTATTTAGCATTTTGAGATGTTATTAATTGCTTGAGTTTTGATGATTAGGCTGAGAGGGAAGAAAGAAGAATACGCCGTTTATTAGCAACTAGAGAATCAGCCAGCCGAACAGTTCAGCGTAGACGGGTATGTCTTAGTTCGGGAAAAATCATCTACCTCTTCCTTCTATATACGTTTCCTTATTTTTAAAATTTGTATATCATGTATTGAGCGGTTACATCTTCGGCAATGTACAAATAAAATAGGAGACATCTAAGGAGCTACACACTGTTTCCGGTTTTTAACTTGTTTAGGTTAAAAGTTGATTTTATGGGGTTATTATACGACTTTGTAAGTTTGGATTTATGCTATAGGTGTTGCTTCGATCTATGATCCTTTTGAATTTTGATAGTTAAAGTTTTAGATTAATATCTCATATTTTTAGATACACACTAAAGGTTAGTAATATTTATGAATTCAATGAATATTTTAACTTATAGATCAACCTTTTCTATGAAGGCTATGCATGAAGAATTAATGAAGAATGCAACAGAGTTGGCCATGGAGAATCAAAACTTAAAGAGGGTGAATTATACTTGCCCTGCTTCTATTATGACAATTAAAATGGTTTGCTCTTCTGTTACATTATGCTAATCTTCACTGACATGATTCTTTTTTCGAAGGAGAGGGAGCAGGCTTTGGAAGAATTCAATGATTTAAAGAGGAAGAATGAATGCTTGAAGGCTATGGTAAGACCTCTTGTTATTGGATATAAACGGCATAAACAATCTTCGGAGTTCGTCAAAAGTCGAAGCTTAGCCCCGGAGTTTGTATTTGTGCAATAATAGTCCCTGTGTTGAGTTTGCATCGATGCAACTATCTCCTTGTTATTGTACTAATATCTAGAGGCTAGTGTTTATGAAACTTCATGTTTACTTATTATTCAGATGGCTCAAGAGGAAAAAGCTGAGGTCAATAGACATCAGGGTGATACAGAACCTGGAATAATAGCTCCTACTACATGTCAACAACCATTTTATTGGTTCTTCCCTCCCCAAAATGTTCCTCAGGATTATCAACGCTCGCAACAAAACTTTCATCCCATCAACGCACGAAATCAAGAATGTTTGAATCTCCTCATTACTCCAAGTGCAACTTCAAATGTTTTTACTCGCCATACGGAAGCATCTGATCGACAACATGAAGGTGGAATTGATCTTGCTCTAAAAGAGAGTAGCAATGATTGGAATAGGAGTGAAGGAAAGCTATTCAAACCTACTCCAGTTAATGTTTCGGTCAGTCTTCTTCATCTTCTTCAGTGGGTTCGTTGGTTTTCCTGGGCAAGAAATCAGCTGCAAGAGAGGCAAGGAGGAGGAGGAAAGAATTGAATCAATTGAGGTCTCTTTATTCCAGTAAAAATTTGCTCTTGCTTCCCCATGTTTTTATCACTTTCATCAAACAAGGGGTTAGCTATATATTCTTAACTATAGTTCATCCACATTCATTTGTCTGAAAGACTGAAATGTAATTAAAACCATATATTGATATAAAGAAAAACAACATAATAAGTAATGTGTATTGTAGGTTAGGTAGGACTCCAAACTGCATCCCTCATGAATTCTGATGGAACTGGCTGCTCATCTCTCAGAATGAATGGTCCTCCATGAATTCATCATACAACTCTTGCGAATACTCGTCCTCGTTGCAATACTCTATATTTTGCACGACGTTTTTTGGGAGATGTGGGCTGATCCATAGCTTTCTATCCGGTGAGTAGAAGTAGAACTCCGTTTTTTGGGAGATTGTTTTCTGCCGGAAGACCTCTTTGTAGGTTGCCTGTGCAAACAGTTCTGATTTCTGAGCTACTTCCATGAATTGTTTCAAACTTTCAGATTTAAGTTGTCGACCAAGTTAGTCGATTAGCATATCAATCATGTTCCAACTTAAGCACATTTTTTGACCCATCTAACCAAAAAGTTTCATCCTCAACACCCCCTCGATATTACCCAACTGCAGCTTAAAATGACTAACAAGACTGACTCCCAAAACTATAAACATTACTTTTCTACAGTTGGTCTTAGCATACGAGGCGTACTGCACGGATCGCGTAAGCAATTGAGTTTTCAACATAGGAGGAGGCGATATATAAGAACATCTCTAGTTTAATGCACTTGAAACCTTTAATCTTGGTTTCGAGATTGTCATCCAACATGATGTTTGAACACGCTTAACATTCGTGCTGATGCGGATTCAATTGTTCACTCTGCCAGAAATCTAATCGTGCTTAGCGCCAATGCATATACTAAACGCCGTTGTTCCCATGTCAAATAGGCATGTTGATTATCACAGAGTTCCACACAAATGGTTTTTCTATGCTGCCTCTCCGATATATATCGTAGACAAAATCATTTCAATGCGGAACCGAGAATTTTGTATATGGGTCGAAGGATTAAATCACATATACCTTCTAAAAGTGATATAGATTGATGTTTCTTTCCTTTTTTTTTGTAAATATATTTATGTCCTCCCCAAATACTCTAATTACTAGACATTAATTCACAAATAGTAATAATTTAATTTGAGTTTAAAATTTATTTTAATCATTCCTAAACATTTTATGGTTAATAGAAATACCAAGATTTTATGTATTCTAATAATACATAGTATATTATTATGTATATCATTCCTAGCCATATATATATATATATAATGTATGATTACATGATTTCTTAAGAGTTGTGAATCTAATTCATATGTAAAATATGATCCACGTATCTCATAAAGTTAGCGCCAGAGAAAAAAATCATATCTTCAAATTTTAAAACAAGATAGTTTCAAGGTTGTTAAATTATTTCATATTAACGGATAACATAAAATTATCCTTTATTAAGCATATTATTTAATGAATTTACAGCAATTATTATATTTTAGTTTTTTGTATATATATTTTTATAAATATAACATATATATATATATAATGTATGATTATGATTTCTTCAAGTTTAATAAAGATCTAATTCATATGCTTAAAATATGATCACATATCTCATAAAGTTAGTATAGAAAAAATGCATCTTCAAATTTCAACGAGTTAGTTTCAAGTTTGTTAAATTGTTTCATGGATAACATAAAATTATCATACAATAAGCATATTTAATGAATTTACAATAATTATTATATTTTAGTTTTTTAATATATATTTTTATAACTATTTCGCCAGAAATCTTTTTGAATGTATGGCCTAACTCCCTAAAATGATTTTAATTAATAAACAAATATATGTTACAGATTAAATTAAATTGAACTTCATGTTACTTGAAATCATATTTTTCTATATTGTTTTATGTTTGTAAGCTCAAGGGACTTACAAAGATTAGACAGTTATTACAACATATAGTTTTTCAATTACAATACATATTTTGATTCAGAATACATATTTTGATTCAGAACTTATAAAAATTAATAAATGAGATAAAACTATGTTTGCTCCAAGTATATAGAAAATCATAGTGTAAGTCGCATATTAAATTTATGTTTTTCTGATAATATATTAAATGGATTCTGGCATTAGACCAAAATGAAATAGAAAATTAAATTTATTTTATGTTGTACATATAATATTTAACACATAAATACTAACTAACTTTGTGTTAGCTAATAATATTTTAAAATTTTTATTTCCCCTACTTTCACGAATAAATAGCATATAATAGTAAGGTCATTTTTTAAGGATGATAGATAACAAAAAAATTTGTGTTTCCTTCTAAGACTGATTAGTACCATTTGCAGTCAAAGAAATTATTTGCATATTTTATCACGTGCAACGTACGTTATGATTCTGATATAAAAAAAAAGTAACCCATCATTTAATCATAAGACAAAAAGGTACTACATAAATAATAAATGTTAAGTGGAAATAAACTTGAAATCCAAAAGCCTTTATCTTGTTTGACATCTTTATTAAGAATCGATGATTTTTTTAAGATCAAAAGCATCTATAATGGAATCAACATCAAAACTTCACAATGATTCATACTCTCGATGTATAGCACTAAACTTCTCGGCAAAGCCGTGTAAATCCATCTCTTGTTTCTAAACCTTGTTTTCACAATCTTCATTCTTGAAAAGAGACATGCTACTATTGCTTAGTAGCAAAGCCTTCAGGAAGGTGAGGACCAATCGAATCAATTTATCAAAAAACAGGTATATTTCATATTTCTTTGTCTCTTCATTGCCCTCCATGACTCTAAAATTTTTGAGACATTTTGCAAGTCATCACTAAATGCGCAAATTAATCTTGAAATGATTGGCTAAATCTTTTCCAAATGTGACAACTCTTGTTCTGTAAAAATCGCGAGGATAAAATTTAGGCGATAACTTGCATATATCATCAACTTTAAATAAAACAAATCCATCCTTCGGATTGATGATGAAGGTGAGTAGGCAATTCAAATTGCATTTTTCACAAAATCTGGATTGTAACTCTTGAAGCTGAAAATCAATACAAGCATTAAAAAGATCAACTCTGAGATGATGTTCCACATAAATATCATTTATACGGCCTCCCTCTTCACCCCTTGATAAATCATTTTTCGCATAAGGAATCTCAATCATATGATTACAATAAAAATAGCTTCAGCTTTTATCAAACAAAGTAACCATCGCTTATTACTCTTAATTGTTGGAATTTGAATTCTTGTTGATGAAACTAAATGCATAGCATTTTCAATATCTTAAAGACTTTTCGTTCTGATGTTTTGCATAAATCATTTGTTAGCCTCCAATATTTCAACCACCATATGCAAAAGAATATGAACTCAAAGGAAGTAATCTTATCATAGAAACTCATTTGGCTTCCTTCTTTGGCGGAAGTGCCTTCTATCATTGAATTCTGTATTTTAAGGCTGAGCAAGTTGCATCATACATATTAAACAAACTAATGAGGGTGCAAATGGGGAACTCCATCAGAATTGTCCCGTGTCTTTTTAAAGTGCCGATTTGATTTTTTCTTTACCGGTTCCAGCTTTTTTAATGAAATTTGCTCCAAATATATGATTAGCTTGAGACAATAAGCCAGGCTGAGTCTCTTTACTAGAATTAGTTACCACATTAACAATAAATGTTGCATTATCAAATAATTGATGTGAACAAATATGGCATCTAAGCGATAGCCCACTAATGCGGTGAGAGAGCGATGGCCAAAACAATGCACATAATATACAAATGGACATTTTTAAGAATCGAAAGCTTGTAAACCATTCCGTTGTCCCCACCGTATTCTTGGCACAGTGCAGAAACTTCATAGAATCAATTTGATACTTTTGCAGCTTCCAGGCGATTTAGAACAGCTAACAAAATGAATTTGAATTTGCAATTGAATTTCAATATGTTGAGATTCTTGAAAATGTTTAATTGTTCCACTACAGAGTTATGTGTTGAGTTTGAACCTCCCACATGTTTCAAGAAAACACCACATTTTACCTGTGATTTTACTCACGATTATTAAATCTTTTCAGCTAGTAAAAGCTTTTGTCATTTTTTGTATTTGATTCTTTAAAAGATAAAGCGATAAGCAAAGATTTAACTTTTAGGAGAATATTCCCAAGCAAATCTTGAATAAAATCAATCTATTCTCTCGACGAAAATGACAACCGTGCTTGCTCGGTGGAGTTTTTTCGGAGACAATACGATACGAGCCTATCTGATAAAAGTGGCCCTTTTTTCTTGTTGACTGGAGGACACTTCCCACATTAGCGTTCTCTACCAGATCAACTTTTATATGGTAATTCATCGCCTTTCGATTGATTGGCTAACTTTAATTTTTAATGCATGTAGGTAAATATATAATCTATATGTGGTTCGATATTATGAGTCAAAAGTTAGTGCGAGGATGCATCTCAGCGACACTTTCAATATTTGGAGACTCTTTTTTAAATAAGATTTAATTATTTATTTCCCATATGAAATTTGTAAATGAAGAAAAATTGAAAAATGTCGAATAAATTTAATAATTCTAACTTTATAAATTACATAAAAAATAATGATACTTGGAAGCTTAAATTTTAAAGTACTTGAGTAAAATTAAATCATACAATATGTATATTAACAAAATGCGTTTTAAACTTAGTAAAGAAAATTCTCAGGAAACAAATAAAGACATACTATAAAACAATACGACAATATCAATACACATTAAGTAATATTACTCCCGTGTCTCCATATATTATTGTATTATTGGAAAGTAAATGAAGAAGTGCAGTACCAAGAGTTGAATAAACCCGATTTCCCAAATCTTAAAGTTGTAAAATTCTGACCGATTGTTTACTATATTTGGAATTGAACTCACAAGCAAGTTGTTTTGTGAATTGTCTGTATTAGGTACAGTTAAAATGGCCAAGTTTATTATATTTGAGTGACTTATTTGAATAATGTATTTGTGAGTTATAAGTTTTGGGCCAATTAATTATACTATAATAATAATATGAGTAGTCACAAATTAATAGTAATCCAATAAATTAAACTTTAAATATAAAATTAGGGGAGGGAGGGAATATAATTTTTGAAAATATATAGTATTATATATGTTTTTTAAAATATCCAGAAGTATAAAATGCTCTAGATTCTCCACCCGAATCATTTGTGAAAAGTCGTTGCAGTAACCTTTCGGAAGGAATGACATTATCATGTTGCAACTTTGGTAGTGTATCAATTTCCCTCAAGAACCGCTTCATACCTAGCATGGATTGGGACTAAATCTTTTATTTAACAGCTCTGCACCGCTTCATACCTAGCATGTTTTAATCTCATCTAATGAAAATCGGTGGCTGAGGCTCTCAACTTCGGAGGCTGATGGTACCATTTTCTCTACAATTGTTAGCATGCATGTTTTTAGATTAACTCAAACAAACAGGCTTTAGGTAAGGGAAATAATGGCAGTAAGAATCATGAAGTAGCAATCAAACATCACTTTATTATCCACCAAAAGACAATTTTGAGTGAAAGTTATTCACTCAACACAAAATACTGTAAGTTATCCACCAAAAGCTCTATGCTCTCACTTTTATAAACTGAAGATATGAGTCATCTCCATCTAGACAAAACAAAACCATTTTTGAAGTTTATCAACTACTCTCAGGGTTTAAATATCTCTGTTCAAACCAACAGAGTTAACCAGTGTTGAATTCCAGCTTCAGGCTAAAAGTTTTTCAAGACTTAAGTGGAAAAAACAAGGTACTGCATATTGGCTTGCTAAATAGTTTTCACATACCTGGCTGTTTCTTCAAAACTAGTTGGAGCTTCGCCATCATCATTTGTGTCATGTTAGCTCTGACATTAGGTTGCCCGCGAATATGACAGGTCGGTAATTGTTTCTTCAAAGCTAATTCGAGCCCTGCTACCACTTCCTCCATCGTTGGCCTTCCACATAAAACAACCAACAACACAACCCCGAATGCATAAACATCAGTTTTCTTACTTAATCTCTGTGTATAAAAGTACTCGGGATCCAAGTAACCAAAGGTGCCTTTCACACCAGTTGAGCTCACAACTGTCGTCTGCAATTCACTTGAAGAAAACTTCACTAGCTTAGCCAAACCGAAGTCAGCAATCTTAGCTTCAAAATGCTCATCTCATCTAACAAGATGTTTGAATCTTTTACATCACGGTGTATGATCCCCGGTACATATTCTGTGTGTAGGAAATCAAGTCCTCTTGCAGCACCAATACATATACAACGTCGCTGCTCCCAAGTTAGACAAGATGTCTGATTATCTCCAATCTCGATAACAGAAACCGAACCGTTTGACATCAATAACCAACTACTTCTAGTCTTGTATAAATGATCGGCCAAGGTACCACTTGGCATGTACTCATACACAAGGATCATTTCTGGGGATTCATTGCAGTAACCTTTAAGACGAACAAGATGATCATGTTGGAGCTTAGACAATGTTTCAATTTCCCTCAAGAACTCAGTCTCACCTTGTCTAGATTCATAACTTAATCTTTTCATCGCAACAACTTCTGCAGCATTGTTGATCGATCCTATATAAACCACCCCAAAGCCACCCTTACCAATGATTAGTTCCTCATCGAAATTGCGAGTAGCCTCGTTTACCTCATCAAGTGAAAACTCACGGCAGAGCTGTTCAGACGTCGACATTACTTGTATGCTTATGGGTTCGACTATGGAACTTCAAAATCACGTCTTCAAGCCACCAGCTGCGACTATACTTAACCAAGTATTCCAGATTAAAAGTAGATTGAAAAGTCTTCACAATCACTTAAATTAGTGTGGTAGCACTTAAGTGCAAGTAGTCTACATTAACTAATCAAATTTATTTCCAAGTTTAAGTTTAAGGTCAATGATGGCTGCAAGAATCAGAGTCCATGACATTGTTCATACTTCATAGTCCACAACAGAAGACTTCATGAGTCTTAGTCTTCAACTAAATTTTAAATAGATTTGCTTCACTGTCTTTTGTTTGTTCGATTAACCTCTTCAAAAAAATATTTAATTGTCCTTAAAGAATTAAGCTAATCTTAATTAAAATTTTATTAAAAGAAATCATGACATATAAGTAATTGGTTTAGCATCTTAGTATAAAAATCTTTTAGCAAAAACTGTGTTCTATATAAATGAATTATTATTTAAAAAATATGCCAACAATTTGTTTATAATTCACCTCCAAATTTCATTTGACATCACTTTAAGATGCATACTGAGTTCTTTACAAGATTAAGAAATATTTCCATGGTTATAACCAGACGTTCTTTGACTAATTGTTATCTGAATTCTGAAACCATAATGAATAAAATTTTCGAGTTCTATTGTTAAATAGCGATCATAAGTATGTGAAAAACATTGTTTCAATATTCAAAATGAGCAGCAAATTGGTTCTGGAAATAAGGATCACAACAAGTAAACAAAACTTCTTAAAAGATCCGTTGCGGCCTTCCCATGGTGCTCTTCAGGAATAAGCACCTAACCTATATAATAGTACAAAAAAGAGAGAATATAAGTATATAATGAATATTGAACAATTTGATCTATAGTCTCTAATTATGTGCTTATTCCGAAAATCAACCATGACTATAAGAGTATAAGTAAATTGCAAAATTGGAATTTGGAGAACATACATTTTGCCAATTCTTCTTAAGCAGCGATACAAGGAAGTTCACGCTCATTTGAACATTTTGGAAGATTTGCTTTTCCTCCATAGCACAATTTCCGACAGCAACACCCATGCAGAGAACCTTTTTGAGCTGAAACTTGACGGTGGCCTTAGTCTCATTCACCTTTGACTCCAATGATTCCTGATGAGACACCAGAGTTGGGAACTTGCCTGCCTTTACAAAAGAGTTTCTCGGCTTGAGCAAATACGCAGATCAATTCTTAATGAATTCAGTGATTTATATTGCTACCCAAAATATAATACAAACTACAATTCTTCAGAATGGAAGTTAACAGGAGAAACTAGACCAAGCAATATACAACAAATAAAATAGTACGTGCCTGCCTTGTTGAGACCAGGTCCCAAGAGACGAGGGATCTGCTTGATAACAGCTTCAGATGCCAGGAAAGCATGGTACTTCTTGGCTAACTTTTTCACTAGCTTCTTATTTTTGTTAAGTTTTTTCAACCCCTCAACATCCATATACTCAAGCCCTATCTTCTCTGCCTGTGAATAACATCAGATAGACAACATTGAGAATATGAAACCAAACCCAGCTCAACATCATGACAAGAAGAAAAATAGTACAAAGAAAAAAAAGGATAAGCAGAGAGACAAATAACAAATTACATGGCAAGGCTCTCAAATCTACATAACTTTGCAGTTGTCCTATTACATTCAGAAAGAACATAACGTACCTCTTCAACGTGCTGAGCATCTCCAAGCATGCAAATCTTCATCTTGGGACGAGGAATGTGCGGCAACTTAACAGACCCACTGAATCTCTTATCCTTTTGAGGGTCATAATTTTTCAAACCAATCTGAAGCTCTATGGTCTGGGTAAAGTTACGCTTCTTTTCAGTAGCATCAGTCATGATCTGAGTGATTGCTTCCCTAACAGCATCACTTTGCAACTTACTGCAAACCACAAAAACGCATAAATACATAACATAACTCTAATCCAACAAGACAGCTCATACTTCAAATGGTCAGTTCAAAATCAACGAAAAACTCTATACCCCCACTAACACAATACTAACGCAACCCAATAACATCACAAAAGAAATTACATCATACTCGTTAATTTTCAAAATGTAGTATAACTTGTAAATCCAATCATACATTGTATTGTGTATACCTTAAATCTTTAAAAACACAATTATACAAATTTATTAGCTTCAAATATCAGAAATTGATTTGCTTCAAGAATCAAAACCAAAACACAAAACCCACAAGTTATCCATACATTAAACAATAGATGGAGCTAAAATATGCTACAACTTAATCAAATAATACCACTAATTCAAAAAATGTAGAAACTGTAACTAGTAAATCCAATCACATTTAACTTATCTTATTAAAACTGATCATTACTACTATCTAATCACATCTGTGTCCACCTAGAGCTAATCGAATGATCTAGCGGTTGAGCTAGCACCGCTTGATACATAAGGTTAAGGGTTCGAATCTCATTGTACGGGAAGGGGTTGGGAATTATTGTAATCTTAACTACTCCATATAAAAAAAAAACCCCACATTTGTATCCACCTTAAATGCTTAAAAACACAAATTATACAAATTCTAGTAGCTTCAAACACCATATATTACTTTTTCTTCAAGAATCAAACCCAAAACACAAAACCCACAAATTATAATACATTAAACAATAAATGGACCTAAAATAAACTTAAAATTAATCCAGAAATGATTTAATAAAATATACCTCATGATGAAGTTAATTGGAATAAAAATCCTATAACCTGTGAACAAAAATGAAGTAAAATTGAAGTTAATTTCAGAATTAATATTAAAAATTAAATCTTTTTTGTATTTAGATAACGAACCTAGAGTAAATGCAAGGAGAACAAGTGAAAAAAATATATTGTGTTAGTTATTAAGAAATTGAAAACCCTAATTAGAGAATTTTAGGGTTTGTAATTTGGGTTGATTTTCAGAACTTTAGATTGGAAACATGTATATGGGCTGGGTTGAAGCTAAAATTCTTTCCTAATGGTCAATCCACAAAGGGTGACTAGACGTGTCTATCAAACGAGATCGGCTAAATTACTACAATGGTCGAAATAATATTGGTGGTACATACGATGTTTTGAATATTGGACCTTAGAGATAAAATAATGCATCGACCATTGAGCCAAAGCTATGACTTAATGTTGTTATAGTTATTAAAACTAGTCATATTCTTAAATATAATTTATTTTGCAGTATTTGAAATATTGCTCGTGATAAAGTTTTGAGTTAAATAATATGTTGATTAAGCTTGAATAATACTTGTGCTTTATTTAACAAAGTAATAACATTGAATGCCATTTTACATTAATTTAATAAAACATATTTTATAATTTGATTAATGTTACATTTTAGTACAATTACGTTAGCATATTATTCTTTAAATAATAAAGTCTTCAATTATTTTAAATAATACATTGATATATCTAATGCTTTTATTCATATTCATGAATCTTATGTTGTTATCCATTGACTATGCAATACTAAATAACTTTCATGATATACCAAATAATACAAAATCTGTCAATATCTTAAAATAATTTTTAATTAGAAATATGTTTTATTATTTGAAGGATAATATATTATTGCAATACTAAATAACTTTCATGATTTAAATAGAATCATTTTAATTATTTCTTGAAATAGTCTTTAATTACAAATATATTTTATTATATAAAGGATAGTATATTATTGAATGTTATGCTTTTATTTATATATTATTTGAAACTAAATAACTTTATTAATTCTTATACACAAATTAACAATTTATCAGCTTAGCACTGATGGTTTAAAACACAACACATCATAAAGTCTAAGGATCGAAAATATCGACACATTGATATAGAAAGTTATACGGAGTATATGTGAATATCGTGTGATCTTTTTTATAATAATATTTGGATTAATATAATTAGTGTTTATGAATTGAAACATCATTTCGAATCGATCTCTTTTTATCACAAAATAAAAAATGGCTTCCACGTTCGTCACACGCGGGTAAAGATAAAGTTGCGTTGAGCCAGATTGTAGGCTCATGCTTAAATTCGGGTTGTGGCTAAAGTTGGGCCTTGACCTAAGAATAAATATTCTTCGTTGAATAAAATTATATGAGAAAATATTGAAACTTTTAAGAATGAAAATATTTTTTTCGGGTTAATATAACCGTCCTATAATTTTTCTAATATAACTGAAAACTAATAAATACTTAAAGATTATTATGAAAAAATAGAAAATATAATTGAAATAAACTAAATCATAATATAAATAATTTATATTAAGAAACATGGCATAATCTTAATAAAATTTAATATAAAATGTGGACATCATAGCCTCTAACTAGCATAGTAGCATGTGAGCTAACCCCCGTAAGCTCTACGCGTGCGATAACCCCAGCATAGGTCATATACTCATGTTATGAAAACATTCTTTTTATGTCGACTTTATTTTCCTAGTGATTTAGCAAATAATGCGTTGATAAGAGGTTTAGGATAGAATGGCATTAGATTTATAATAATGAGAATTTTGGTCGGCTTTATTAGCGAATTGTTGAAATAAATAGATGTAGTTACTGCGCGACCCACAGTAATGTCAAATTCTTTATGTTCAGGAGTGGAAGCGTGTCTCCATAAAAAATATTCGGAGTTTACGGAGTATGGGGCCATCTTTAGCGGTGGAATTCTTTCCTTATAAAAAATTTATCTTGCTCTTTAGTTTTAAGCCCAGAGGCATGCTTTCAAGCTGATAAAGGAGGCGAGAGTCTTAAAATAATACCTTGTGCACAATACCTTTGGCCGATTGGGTTAGGCTCAGCGCGGTGAGGAATCACCAAATATTGTAGGGAAGTGGTTTAAAGGAAGCTCGTCCCACACAGCTGGTTGAGACATATCTCATTATTCACTTTCCTCCGTGGAATCACAGGGACACGGACGTCGGTGAGGCACACAGTGTCGGTTTCCACGAATTTTATAGTCTTTTTTTTTGTTCCGTGACAAAATCCGCGATAAAAAGCTAGGCAGAGTGTTAAATCACGTCTCTTCGTACCTTGTCAGAGGAGTTTGACTTTTTAGAAGGGCGAAAGAGTGGAAATTCCTGATTCGTTAAAAGAACTTTTTGTTCATTAATGATACAAAATTCAAATTTTACCATTTTTATGGTATATTTTCTTTTTCTTTTAATATATTTTAGATGTCATTTTGTTTCCTAAAAAAAATTCATTAATGTCGATTATATAACTTTATTTTTTAAGCTTTTAGGCAATTTGTATCAATTTGTTCGCGACTTTTGGTACACAGTTTCTAATTAGAGTACATAAAAATAATTTTTGGTAAAATTTTTAGATTTTTGTTATCTTAATCTTGGAATGATACGTTTTAGTAGCATTGTCTTGTTTTCATTTAAATTAGGTGTATGAAGATTAATTAACGTTAATGAGCCGAGCCTAATAAAATTAATGAGCAGAAGTAACGGATTTACCATTGAACTTTGTATTGGGGAAGTATGGTTAAAAGGAAAACTCTTTAATACCATGATCGATTGAAGGCATTCCACGATTAACTCCTCATTGATCCAAATGTGGATCTGAGATCCGTTAGTGTGAAAGCGGTTTTTTGAAATTTTATAAGGGTTAATGGCACGTTAATCATACATGTTTCAAAGCGTTCACCGTTCGATCACATAATTTCAAAAGTATCCACTTGTCATTCCCAGTCCAAATATGTAGGTAAGACTTTTGAGGCAGGTAACAAAGAAGAATGGGAAATTATTAAAATATTTCGTTTTTTATATAATTTTTAAAATTTTATCAAAATTTTGGGTCAAAATATTTAGATAGATTAAATTTTAATAAAAAATTTGGATGATATAAATGTTTAAAAATATTTTTAATATGATAAATACTTGCTTGAGAAATTTTTTATTTAAAAGAATTGAAAAATACAAATCTAAAATGAGTGTTAAGCAGTTTATCGCTACAAAAAGTCCAAACTTCACATTAATTTTGTGAGGACCAAATTAGGAATGACTTTTAAAAGCATGTGATCAATAAATAAATTTGAAAGCATATATGATCGAGATAGTGAGCATGTTGAAACGTATATGATCGAACTGCGGCTATTTTTATAATATTTGTTTCATTGTTTGACTTACATTATTATAAAATGTACATAAAAGAAAAACTGTTTTTTACTCTTGTAGTATTTATCTTTTTCCGTTTCATTTCTTCGGTCAATCGATCTTCAATACCACTATAAATCTATCAAAAACCAACATTTAATGATTCCTTAAACACACAAATACATATTTATAACAAGCTTTAGCTTCTATGTATCAACATTCATTTACATTTTTTATTGAACCATATTCAACAATTGAGCTGATTTGTTAAAGAAAATATAAGGATGGATGTGAAAAAGTTGGAAAATGAGCCAAACTGGTTAAAGGGGTTGTATGCATTGCTACTTGGACAATTAGTTGCTTTGTTGCTGTCTCTTATCAGTTTCAGTGCTTCTCTTGTTGCTTCTTTTGGTAATAAGTTTCCCAATTTGTTTGTCCACATTTAATTCATAATTCAATAACTAGTATTTTTTGTGATCATATTGCTTTAGTTGATGCATTCTTGAAAAGGGTCCCTGTAGTAAAATTACTGGTTTTATTTGCACTTGGTCGTTGACTTTCTTGGCTTGATTTGCCCTTATGATATAGTGGGACCATAAAGGCCAGTACTACTTGATCTAAAGTATAGAGATATATAAGTAAAAGAAGATTCAGTACTATTCTTTTGTTTTGTGTTTGCTCATCTATTTATTTAGCAATAGTAAAAATAAGATAATATATATAGCTCATCCCAAATTGATGATGATCTATATCAGCAATCCTAATTATTGTCATTTGCTGAAAGTACAATGGCAGATGAAAAAAAACAATGGCGGATGGAGTAAGTGATGAGAGGAAAGGAAACTATAGGTGTGCCGTGTGCGTGTGATACTGTTTAAGGTTATTACTAATGGTCTGGTACTCTAGACCTGCCTAGCTAGCGATCTCTTGTAGTGAGTTGCTAACTTGATAAGAGCCTAGTATCGGTTTCTATGTGTAAATTGAATTTCTACTTCAGTGTCCATTACGAATATTCACTCACTAGCTTACTTCATATGTTCACTGGATTGTTTTAGGTGTAGATGCGCCACTGAGCTTGTCGTTTACCTCTTACTTGGCTTTGGCTCTTGTTTATGGTAGTATCTTGATACACAAAAAACAGAAACTGCGGGTAAGATGGATATTTTGTTGCCTTCAAGCTTAAACTGAGGGTGACTTGATGTATTAGCCATTCCCTAATACTCTGTACTATCTATTCCATTTTATCTAAATACTGGTGAACCAATTTTGACTTTCAGGTTCCTTGGTATTGGTATCTTGCCATAAGCTTCGCTGACGTCCAAGGCAATTTTCTTTGTAAGTTATTCACAGGAGAAATGACTAATAGTCTTGCTTCTTTATTTGTTCTCTCCTCTTTAGGCTAGATGCTAGAGCTATTTACACATGCAGTAATTAATTTTTGTAAAATGCTATGCATGTATTAGTAAGAAGAATAAAAAGAAGATAACTTATTTTCGGAATTTTGCCACTATAACACATACTCTTATTAAGAAGGCATTGGAACTAACAGTTGGCTTGTTATTCAGATAATAAATCCTATCAGTATACGTCAATTACCAGTGTGACGCTGTTGGACTCTTGGACCATTGCATGGGTAATTGTTCTTACATGGTTATTCCTTGGGACAAGATATACCTCGAGGCAGTTCTTTGGTGCTGCAATCTGCTTACTCGGTCTTGGTGCAGTGCTTCTCTCTGATGCTGGGGTCAGTGGTGGAGGTGATGTTTTTCTACCTCAACTTATTGTCTGGCACTGTGTTAATCTCTAATACAAATTTCTTGCAAGTGAACACTCTCAATTTGTATCTCTTGACATTCATTCTGCTTGTAAGTGCTCTTTGTAATATCAATAGATATGAAAGAGTCAGAGTTGTCATGTTAATTGTTTGTGTTATATCATTTAACGAATATACAAATGTTACTTGCAGGTGGTTCAAAGCCTCTCCTTGGTGACGTTCTTGTCATTGGAGGTACATTTGGCTTCGCAATAAGCAATGTTGGTGAGGTGGGTGATTTTGTAAGATTGAATTGTGGCTGTCATATTAGTCATTTATTGCTGATACAATATGCTCACTGACATCTATACCTTTGCATTGTTTTTATAAGAGGTTTAAGCAGGTACATGAATCTATGGTCTCCCATAACCATATTTCCACTGATGCAGGAGTTTTGTGTCAAGAAGGCTAATGTTGTTGAAGCAATTTCAATGATTGGTCTTTTTGGGATGCTAGTGACTGCATGTGAGACGTATCCTTTCCTTTCTCTATGCAACAAGATGTCGATAATCTTATTACAAATGGATCTGAAACTTCCTTTTGGTCTTTAAGTTAGGTAGATGTCCTTTAACAAGAATGTTTCAGATGCATTTCCATGACTTGTCTTAGAGTTGTACTTGAGAGGAAGTACCTGCAATCAATTGAGTGGTCTACAGAATTAGTAAGTCACATTTTTATTCATTTCCTTTTTCCAAATTAGGCATCAATCCACCTCCTTCCTAGGAATATTTTCCTTTTACTTTTCAAGTTTTTCAAAAGTTTCATATTTCAATTTGGATTGACCCGACTGAAGTGGAAAAAAAGTTGTGTTATTATTCTTAGTGATGTCTTTGTTTTCAAATTACCTCCAGATATTGGCCTTTGTTGGTTATGCAGTGTCAAGCTTTCTGTTCTACTCGCTTGTTCCTTTGGTGCTAAAGGTATGCTGCTTTCTCTATGTTATTGTCTCACAAAGACATGTGTGAGAAGCACGAGATTTCGTTTTTCTGAATTATAGAACTCGAATGTCTTCCACACAGTATTTTAATATGTACTCTGAACCTTATGGTGTTTGTAATCAATACAGTTGAGTGGATCTACACTGTTCAATCTCTCTCTTTTAACCTCGGATATGTGGGCCGTTGTCATTCGCATATTCTTCTACAAGCAGCAGGTGCACCCCTTCTCCTTTATATGGTTCACAAAGTTTTGGTTGTTCCAGAGAGGTTCATGACTTTATGATGTTTATGTTTATATAAATGGTGTCACCAATTAACCCAACCGCCTACAAATTGCAGGTTGATTGGTTATACTACCTAGCTTTTGCGCTGGTAGTAATTGGACTCCTCATTTACTCAAAAGTGTATGTAATTACGTATAAAAATCCTTGCCTTGGATTTCCACATTCACTCGTACTCATCACAAACGACCTTCAATACTTTCGATCTTAAAAGCAAAATGTAATTCTTGCACAAATCTAAAGAATTTCACTTCTTGCACATGTTTTAAAACCATTATGGTCTAATTTATTTTCTAGCCTCGGCATGCTTTAGGAGAGTTTTAATCTGCTTGAATACTACACATGTGTGATGGCCCATTTTTTGTAAGCTTTTAACTCTTTACATTGCTGAGTTGTAATATGCTTGAATCCGTGCCTGATGTTCTTCAAAAGTCTAACTTCTATTGGGTTTCTTCTCAGCGGTGAGAAAGAAGACATTTCATCTCCCGCGTCTGAGGGAGGACTCACTCCATCGTACCACTTGATTGACGAAGAAAACACAGAGGCTTGATGGAGGATAAACCTCGTGATACTATAGTAGATACGAAGGTTGGAGCACTTGACTGTTTCGCTTTTCTACAAGGATACACCATTCTTGAACTCTGTCACACCTCTTGTCAGGGATAAAAGCTACACTGAAGGAGTTCCATACAAGCGATACAATTATGTATTGATGCCGCAACCTATTTGTATCAACCACAAGTGAGAAACTTCGACACATAGCTATATATCCTTGTTCTCTGCTAACTGTTATCTCTCAATAGGATGTCATGAGAAAATATAAATTATGTTCCTAGTTGAAGGCAAAATATATGAAATTTCGAAGTACAGTAGTTAAGTATTGTTTTTCACTAGCTAATCTAAAAAATTGTTATCTGAATTAAAGGCGAAATAATTTGTTTGAATACTAAAAATATATAAAAATGGTATTATGAAGTACTTAGAAATACCAAAATATATAAAAATGATATTATTAAGCTATTGAGAAATACCAAAACATATAAAATGGTATTCCTCGAGAATTCCAAAACATATAAAATAATATTATATAAAAATAATATTATTAAGCTACTCAGAAATACCAAAAACATATAAAAATGGTATTTTTAAGCTACTGATAAATACTAAAAGCATATAAAAATGATATTCTTAACCTACTGAGAAATACTAAAAACATATAAAAATGGTATTCTTAAGTTAGTGAGAAATACCAAAAACATATAAAAATAGCATTTTAAGTTATTGAGAAATACAAAATCATATAAAAATTATATTAAACTACTAAGAAATACCAAAGACATATAAAAATGATATTCTTAAACTACTGAGAAATATCAAAAACATATAAAAAATGGCATTCTTAAATTTATCGGTAAATACTAAAAGATATAAAAAATTATATTCTTAAGCCTAATGGTGAAATACAAAAACATAGTATTCTTAAGGTACTAAAAAATATCAAAATCATATAAAAATGGTATCATTAAGCTAGTGAAGAATACAAAAAACATATAAAAATGGTATTCTTAAGTTAGTGAGAAATACCAAAAATATATAAAAATGGTATTATTAATTTATTGAGAAATAACAAAAGCATAAAAAATAATATTCTTAAACTATAATAAATACAAAAAATATATAAAAATAATATTCTTTTTAAGCTTACTGAAATACTAAAACATATAAAATTATATTATTAAACTCTTGAGAAATATAAAAAACATATAAAATAGTATTAAGTTATTGAGAAATACCAAAAACATATAAAAATGATATTATTAAGCTACTGAGAAATGTCAAAAGTATATAAAATGATATTCTTAAACTATTGATAAAGACAAAAAATATATAAATATTGTATTTTAAGCCACTGAGCAAATACCAAAAGCATATAAAAATAAGATTATAAACTAGTGAGAAATACCAAAAAGCATATAAAAATCAGATGTCAAGCTAATAAGAAATACAAAAATATATAAAACGGTATTCGAAACTATTGAGAATAATTAAAAGATATAAAAAACAGTATTCTGTTTTATTAAAAATGCCAAAATATATAAAAAATGATATTTCAAAACTAATTGATAACATCAAGATATGTACCCAGATTATTAAACCACTGAAAAAATATCAAAAATATATAAAAATGATATTATTAAGCTATTAACAAATATAAAAAAAGAAAAAGAAAAAATGGTATTCTTTAACCTACTGAAAAATAACAAAAGCATAAAAAATGATACTTTCTCCATATCATTTGTCTGCAATTATCTCTAACTTTACTTCTATTTATTACTATCATAACTTGACATCCTTTTAATGATGCAACTACTCCACATTTTCTTATATAATCATACTTTCCATTTAAGAATATTCTATTCAAATACATTTGGCATGTTTTTGTTTTCTATAAATTATTGAAGTAGGACAGATAAAGATGGGAGATAGTGGGCATAACCACCAAGGTTGACTATTTGGAGTTTTTCGAAATTAATTGGTATGATTTGGAGCATCACCTGTTGCCACAGCTGAGCTGTTATACACATACCAAAACAGTCAAATGAAGAGGGAAATTATTGAAATACTCTCATCGAACTCTTTCCATGTTAGATAATAAACAAGTTAACTCTCCTCATGTTAGATAAAAACAAGCAAACTCTCCCATGTTAGATAATAAACAACAATCCTCCCCTAATGCTAAGAAAGTAACAAACACGAAAAGTAAAAGTTAGTTAATAAATTAACAAAAATGATAAATTACTAATCACAAACATGGTTGAATAAAAAGTTGTTTGTTACTTTCCTTACAAATATGGAAGGAGTTTGCTACTTTACTTACAAATATTAAAGTTACTCGGTTGTTAGTAACACGAAAAACAATGAGTAATCAAGAAAATCATAATATCAGAATATCAAAACATGTAAAAAAACCGAAAGTAATACCTAAAATATTCAAAAATACTATTTTTATCGAGTATCAATCAAAAAGCATAAATATTTATTTTACATTGTGAAATTTGTTGGGACTATTTCCACAATTCGATGTAAGAAATGTTTCATCGCCTGCTTCTAAATACGAACTTCTAGCCATGTATTTAATCTGCCGAATGCCCGATTTGGTAGTGGACCATTCCTTTTTTCTCAACTCTCAGAAGTCACACATTATCGTTGCACATGTTTCGAAAAACACTTTCTTGAAATCCCGAGCTGGTACGGATTGGATTGATTATTGCAAAACTACATGGATCGCCCCTGCCAACCGCAATATTCCTCGATTGCCACTGCCGACCGGTACTTCCACTTCGTCATTATACACCAATATGTATTTTATTCAATATAAAACTTCATTTTATACAAGTAATCTATTTAACATGATAAATATAATTCAATGACATGTGATTAAATTTCAAAATAAAGCGGGACATGAACGCTGACACGGTAAATATAGTTTATACAAGTAATCTATTTAACATGATAAATACTCTCTTCGTCCCAATTTAGTTGACCATGGAGGTAAAAAAGTACTTTATTAATAGCTTGATTAATATTACTAATATACCCCAAAAAGGTACTTTATCAAAAAATACTTTAATTAATTATGAAAACAAAAAGTACTTTATTAAGAGGTAAAATATTTTTTATATCGATAAGATTGATAGTTTATTAAAATATTTTTTAATTAATCATAATATTATTTTATTATAATCAAATTTTGAACATATATTTTATTATATTTAATGAAATTTGCATACATGCAAACAAATAATGTTAGAGTTTAGTTGTTGGCAAAGATATAGATAATTCGCTACTTTGTGTTTTTTCAACAAGTGGTATAATTAGCTAGTTTTGCTTACAAACAACATTATTATGTACCAATTATTATATTTTTAATTAGCTACTTTGTAATTATTATATTTTTTAATTCAACGCACATTACTCCTAAGAATCTAACCATGCCGTCACTAAAGATATCAAGGTGCACGAAAGCAATACATTTTAACCAATTTCATCATTATTTAATTCATTCTTATATAATTAATTATTTAATTCATTCTTATGTAATTAATTATTTAATTCATTCTTACGTAATTAATTATTTAATTTATTTTTCTGTAATTAATTTTTTAATTCATTCTTATTAATTATTTAATTCATACTTATATAATTAATTATTTAATTCACTTTATGTAATTAATTATTTAATTCATTCTTATGTAATTAATTATTTAATTAATTCTTATGTAATTAATTTGTATTTTCTTTAAATATATAAGAATGAATGTGTTTATATGAAAACTAACCAGCTAATAACATGCTTCTTAGATGAATGTTGAGGTTTAGTTTGCTTATAAACCTGAGAACAAGTATCTTGTTTTTGTTTTGTTTATAATTAAACTAACATTCAATGAATTCGCTTGTTGTCTTGGAAGCATGTTAATTTGTTAGTAATAAAGTCGAATTATGTTGATGTTTAGTTGCTTATAAACCTGAAAATAAGTAGCTTGTTTTTGTTTTGTTTATAATTAAACAAACACTCAATGAATTCGCTTGTTGTCTTAGAAGCATGTGTCAATTCGCCGTCAGCCTGTAAGTGACAGCACCGGTTGTTTCATGCTTATTGAAGATCGGTAGAAATGTCATTGCCTATAGTGCCATGAAACAAGTAATTTACCTGCTTAGCCAGATATCGAAAGTATCACCAGAATTTATTTGTCCGATCCGAAAATGACTCGTTGCCTACTTGAAATCCATCGGCGATTGAGACGCCTCAATTTTTTTTTTCGAAGTTTTGTAATTTCCAGCTTCGAAGTGCTAACATATAAATATTGAAATTGGTCAAAATCACAATCGACTAGTTTATTTTATAGATGGTTTTCAGCTTTCAATTTGTACATTTGTTGACTATAAGCAATTAAACATGTAAGCCTATACTGAATAGTCAAAGTCATTGGACTAGTTGTTTTATAGTTGCTTTTCACCCTTCAATTTGTAGATTTGACTATAAGCCATCAAACATGTAAGCTTATACTCAATAGTCAAATCATCATGTTTGTAACACGGTTCCCCAACTACTACTTACAAGATAAAATGCCAACAAAAATACAAATTTAACCGAACCGATCTGAATCAACCGAAAATAACCGAAATCGGGAGAACTGACGAACCGAACCGATTTAGGCTAGAAAATACAAAATCGAAATATTTTCGCTTTCTCGTTCGAACTGAACCGATTGAATTTTTAAATTAAAAAAAATTAAAAATATTATATATATATATATATATAACCGAAAATAACCGAGAACCGAACCGAAAATAACCGAAAATAACCGAAAATAACCGGAAAAAACCGAACCGAACAAAACCGAAAATAACCGAGAACCGAACCGGAACCGATCGGAACCGAACCGGTTTCGTTCCATTCAATCTTAATCGACTGCGCCGGTCTTGCTCGAAATACCCCAAAACCTAATCAATCTGGATGTTTCACTCAAGATATATATTGATAGAATCTCATAATAACGTAATAGCCAAATAATCAAATCGTCTTATATGTTAGGTACGACAAGAGGAATAAACTTGATGATGATGATCATTTTCCTCATTCATTTGTTTGTTTGATGAAGATTATCTCTAATTTGTAGGTAGTTCACAAAAAGCTCTTATTCAAAATATCATTTTATCGAGTTAAATGACTATCTTATGATTCAAATTATAAAAAAATTGTTTATGAATATGCAAAACATGATAAAAGAATCCAATAGTATCTGCTAAAATTCGACATAATTAAATAAGAAACATTTGCTCAAGAATGAATGCTTGACCAAAACATCTCTACTTCTTATTATTGCCAACCTTGTAAATAATCATCAAATAAATACATTATTTTTATGTGTTCAAAAATCAATTACTTGAAAATTGATACAATAGACTTTCTTGATATGATTAGTATCACTATGCCATTAGGTAAATAACAAGCAATTCACAATTTACTTCACCTACATTCTCCAAACCTACTATCTTTGTATTTACACAAGAAAACAAACTTCAAAAAAATAATCATAAATTATCTTACAAGAAGTAATCAAGATTAGAAAACAAAAAACAAAAATACAAATAAGTGACGGCAATTTAACAAACACCTTTGTCCCAATTTTCAACATCCCACGTAGAATTATTCAAAGCCGACGCAATCAGACAAGAGATCAAGCAATCAACAACTTCATGTGGACTCCATCCTCCAATAACAGAACCAAACCGGCATCCCATTTCCGAAGTTTGACAAAAATCGAGATTCATCACCGAAATAAAAATTAGTATATTGATAATCCTTGAAGTTACAAAACTATAACAAACAGTCGTTGAAGTTTTCATAACTGCAATGATAATCTCCAAGTTATATACTAACATTGACGAAATAGATGACAATTATACAACATGTTCGTACAAGCCATGATTACCATCAAACCCATACAAACTCCAAAATCTTTTTTTGTTTCGAACTAATTATCAATGCATGACGTTTTTCAAACTCTGTAAACTGTTTGTGCAATTAACTGACGATACCCCCTTCGAACTCATCCGTGCTTCTCCTCCCCGACGAGAACCGCTTCATTCCACCTAACCCGGGCGGTTCACCAATAACCGAACCGGCCACGACCCCATCAAAAGAATCCGTACTTCTCCTCCCAGAAGCAAACCGTTTCATTCCACCTAAACCAACCGGTTCAGTGCCCGGTTCAATTGTAATTGAAAACTCGCTCGCTCTCCTCGAGCCACTCAAACTCTTCCTCGGTACCTCCTCGACCGGTTCCCGAACCGGTTTTCTATCCTTTTTACCCCCACCATCACCACCACCACCGCTCTTAAAAATCTTCATAAACTCGGCACAACACCCGGTTTTGTTCTTCTCACGACGGCTCATTGACCTCTCAAACACCTCCGGTTCACTAGATCTTCTACTTCTTCTCTTCGATCTAACCCGGCCCATACACGACACCTTCGGCGAGGCCGGTTCAGTCAGCGAACCGGCCGGTTTCCCGACCACCACCCCGGTTCTCTTCGGAAACAACCTCGTATTCCCCGGTTTATTCGCATTCCTCCGTTTAGCATCAATAAAACTCGCTTTTTGTGTCTTGGGCAATCCTAAAATGGCCGATTTCGAGGGTAAATTGAGGGAGAACCGTTGTGAATTCGAATTCGAAGCGGATGTTTGTTGAGGATGATGAGATGAAATCCCTTTAGTAGATTCTTTTCTCTCGAAAAAAGCGTTTTGATCCATCCAATCAAGCTCAGCATCTTTGGACAACCAAAATGATTCTGGTGGAACATCATGTGACTGTTGTTCATTGGTATTTGGGACAACCTTAGTTTCAGACAAATTGGGTTTTTCATCGGATTCTGCTAAGGTTTCACAGGCAATTTTCCGGTCGGCGGACCCGCCGGCGCAGGCGGAGACTAAATCGACTTGGGGCATTGTAGTTAAGAGAGAGAAGTGATGAAATTTTTAGAGAGAGAGAGTTAGTGGAGTTGATTTGAAGTGACGAGAGAGGAATTGCTGAAGACTCAATATTTATATATTTTACATAATCGGAATTGGCTTTTAATATTGAAATAAGGAGACATCTTTAAACCACTGCATTTATTTAAAGGCCACTGGCTTAATTTAATACGTATCCCGCCACTGGCAGAATTCCCCGAACTCCACGCTGCATTTAAGAGGCTTGGCGCCGCCGGGCAATTTAAAGACTCCCGCCGGCTACCAAATCTATGCATCGAGACGCTGGCACATCTTTGATTCTTGAGGTAAAAGATTCGAATCTCATTGTAGAGGAAGAGCTTTATAATACTAATCATATAATTATGAAACCAATATGAAAATGGGACTAGTTATGAAATTATGGACGAAAATTCGGTTTTGTATAATTTATTTTATCAATGGTACGCAACATTTTATAGGTTTGAAAAGTCCGGATTATTTGTTACACTATTTTAAAAATATTTTATATGTTTATTTTTATTTTTTAAATTAACTTTTCAAAATAAACGAGACTCATGTCACAATATTATCGGAGTGTAACAGATTGTCACACAAAGGATAATATACATTTATTTCCAATTTTTAAGATTGTCCCATTTTAAAGATCTAAAAAACATGTTGATTTAATATTTTTTAATGAACCTACAAATCCGTCTTATCGAGCGATTTTTGGGTAACTTTACCCGTTAACAACTCTAATCACTAATCATTTGTAAATGGTTGATTGATTACATACATCAAATATAAAATGAAATTTACATCAAACAAACTCTACAAGTATAAACTTATTATTAATTTGTCACCTATTCTACTATTCGATATAGGTGATTCACGACGCAACAACTTTTTATATAATGATAGTTAACATATCCTAGTTGTTGATTAAGGACAAATATGTGTAGTTATAATGTGTCACGTCCTTCTCTTGAATCCCGATGTTGGTATATACACGGTTAAATTTGATAGATTCACCCGACTTTCAACATGTTTTATTTTTAACGTTCACATGTTTCATCATAAGAAAATGTCACACCACTCGTTGCATCCATCCTATAGTTGTTCCAAACCAATCTCGCTTAAGTTTGGAATTCGTAGGAGCTGGATTCTCGAAAGAAATTTTTTGATGATACCATAGTTCGATCAGTCATATTAATTACCCCCTCACATCACTCCTTTCACAATTGGGTTATTACATAATGGTAACTTCAGAAGCCAATAACGGCACAAGCGCCTGTAAGTAGTGTCGTTAATCTGCGCTGTAGTAACGAGTAAAAAATTATCGAGTTCCGCCGTTAATTCGAGCGGTTATCGGGCATGGAGCCGGTTTGAATTTTTTGTATTTTAAGAAAGTAGTATTTTGGTTTTATTCAATAATATATATATTTAAAAAGCAGTATTTTTATTTTACACAATAGTTTAAGATTTAATTTTTTTATTTTTTTGTATTTGAAGCCCAAATTTATAAGAAAGTGATATTTTATTTTAAGGCCAGTCATATAATAATTTATTATTTTTATTGAGAATATGCCGAAGCGTGGTACCGGGTTACCATGTGCCTATCAAGAAAAAGAAAATTACTGAAGTTCCACTCGACAACCCGATAAGCTATCGAGTAAAAGAAATTACTTGAGTTCCACTCATTAACCTTCGGCGGGGATACTAACAAAGGCTTTCAATTACCCATCCTTTTAACAGCACTAGCCAGAAGACACCTAGAAGCTTAAGTGTGCCTCAAAATTATTTGGAATGAATCAATTAAATAGTATAGTCTCCTGAATGATAAGCCACTAATACACAAGTGGGTAGACTCTTTTTCATCCAATAATATATGGCTTAATTTCTTTTTGCCCCTTAAATTATCGCTGTTAGTTTCAAATTACCCCTAATACTATTATGATTGCAAATTGCCCCCTATACTACACTTTGTTTCAAATTGCCCCCTCAAATCACATTTTCGCAAAAAAAAACCTATTTCGACGATTTAAAAGGGTATAATCGTCAGTTCATATCTTTATTAACCACACTCTTAACTAATGAAGTTAAAGCTTCCCCACTTAACTAATGATTTAACACCTCAAAATTGCCCCCCACTTCCACCCATTTTTTCCCTCTTCTTTGTCAAAGAACAGCAACAGTCACACAAACAAAGAACTGAAAAAAATCATCAACAATCACTACTAGAAAAATGAGCAAATGTGACATAATTATAAACCTGGTCATTGACAAATGTCGCAACAGGTGACATTACCGCAACGTATCTACCTCGTATCAATAAAACCCGCAAAAATGGGTAAAAAAGCAGCTAGCAATATAGTGACATTCTCAGGTGGGCATAATAGTTTTCCTAGCAAAAATACTCATGACGTTATCAGGGCATAATAATTCTATCCCGCCAAAAACGTCACGTAGTTTTTTGCGGGTAAATATAATGCTACTAAAACGCTGGGCGCCTTTTCCGGTAAACAACATGTCACCGAACGCTACGCTTTTATTGAACCGTATTTACATACTCGCGACGCTTACATATTATCTTACAATTTGCTAAGGTGAGAAATCTAATTTTGTTCAGAATGCAATTGTGACGTTATGTATAATTAAGGCCAACACTAATAACATACTTTTTATAATTTATCAGTATTAATATTAACTAATTTATCATTTTTTCTTGAATGTGGCATTTATGAGACGTTAGATTTTACTTGAATAAAATTTAAATTATTTAGGAAAAATAATTTAATAGTTTTAAAGTCAGCTATACTTTATCGCTTTAATAATTATTTTACCTGTTATTTCAAATTAACTTTTATTTAACTCTAATATGCCTCATATCAATATTAACTAAATTTCTTTTTAATTTAAAATTACTTTTTCCTAAAACTTAGATAAATTTATTATTTGTATGACATTAGATTAAATGTAATAAACATTTAAATTATTTATAAAATTAATTAAATTATTTGTCTCATTAATACGACGTGGTTGTAAATAATTTATTCATAAATTTTACTTAATCAACAATTTATCAATTATGATATTAATTATATTAATTATGATATAATTTTCTAACGTGGTTGTTCCTGACGCTTAGTAAATATTTAAATTAAATTAATTTTCTAATGTGGCATGTTTCTGTGACGCTACAATTTTAATTAGCAAAGATCAATTATGATATTAATTTCAAATTGCTTTTAATCAACAATTTTATATCAATATTTAAAATTAAATTTTAATGTTTTCTAATTTGGGCGGTTATGTGGCGTTAGAAATATTCCTAATTAAATTAATATCTCAGTACGTCACATATATGTCAAAAATTCCGTAATCCTTTCATTTTCATTAATATAAAATAAAAATTAAAACAAAAAAAATACACCATACCTTATTCAACCTAAAGTCTACATATAATTTATTCAAACATTAAAGTCTCCCTAATAAGGTATTAGGTTCTAAATAACGCCATCGAGACCACAAATTGAGACCCGAAGGAGATAATCACGATCCAGATCTTCACACAGTAATTCATGATACATTTCAAACTATGAACTCTCCCCATACCATGTTGTTTGCTTGCACAAATTCCAAATTTGCACCAGTCGGGTAAAAAAATAATTTCTGTGTGTTCTTCATTCTCACTTGTGCCATTTTGAATCTTCACATCAAAATCCTCTATCTAAAACTTTCAATTTGCAAATTTACTAATAGTTAGAACAACTCGCCATTTACGAGTAAAATCTTTTCGGTATTTACCGTTTCATCAACGACATAATAATATATATATTAATAACTACACCAAAAATTAAAGTAATTATATAACAAAAGTATATATATATATATTACAAATCGAGGACTTGTAGGTTCCAATAAGCATTCTATAAAACTATCAAGCTTAAAGGGTTCAAGGTCATCACTTGGAGGCATTTTGGGAGAAATTTTAGATTGTGGAAGAAATGAATTGTGGAAACCTGGATTATGGAATATCTCAATTTATAATGGAAAAAAATGTCAAAAACGTTACATACCCGCCCATACATTAACTAATTTAATGCATGTTTTAGCTTCATTTAATGCAGTTTACACCTAACATATTTATTAAGTTTGAACGTTAATTTGAATCCTCTATGACATGCTTATGAATGCTTCATACATATAAATAGATTTACAATATTCTCAAAAGTGATTAAAATATTTTATCTTAAAAATTAATATATGACATTTTTGTTAATGCTTAGTAAGATGCATGCCTTTATACATGTCATACTCTTAAAATATTCTAAAATTTAATCAAAGGATATTAATTATTTATTTAATATTAATAGTGACGTTTTACGGCAAAGCTGAATATTATTATATTTTATAAAATACTTATTTAGCCATTAAGTACGTGACGTTATTATGGCGCCGATATTATTATTATAACGGATTTAATTATTTATTTAATATTAATTATGTGACATTTTATGACATGGCTAATATTATATTTGCAAATTAGTCAATTATATTATACGTGACGTCATTATGACGTTGATATTATTATTATATCCATTTAATTATTTATTTAATATTAATTGTGTGACATTTTTAAGTTTACATGACTATTATTATTATTATATATTTTATAAATTAATTAATTAATATTAATTGTGACGTTATTAGTATCGAGTATTATTATTAATTATTTATTTAATATGAATAAGGTGGGATTTTTCGGCGTGTGTTGAATATTATTATATTTTATAAATTAATTATTTAATATTTATAGTGTGACATTTTTTATGGCGTGTTGAATATTATTATATTTTATAAATTAATTATTTAATATTGCCTGCGACGCTATTATTGCTGATATTAGTTTATTATATCGATTTAATTATTTATTTAATATTAATTGTGTGACGTTTTTACGGCAAGTTGAATATTATTTATATTTTTATAAAATACTTATTTAATATTAAGTATGTGACGTTATTATGGCGTTGATATTATTATTATATCGATTTAATTATTTATTTAATATTAATTGCGTGACATTTTTATGACATGGCTAATATTATTATATTTTAAGTAAACAATTAATTAATATTATACGTGATTTATTACGACGTTGATATTATTATTATATCCAATAATTATTTATTTAATATTAATTGTGTGACATTTTACGACATGACTATTATTATTATATTTTATAAATTAATTAATTAATATTAATTGTGTGACGTTATTAGTATTGATATTATTATTAATTATTTATTTAATATGAATAGTGTGACGCTTTTTATGGCGTGTTGAATATTATTATATTTTATAAATTAATTATTTAATATTAATAGTGTGACATTTTTATATGGTTAATATTATTATATTTTTATAAATTAATTATTTAATATTAAGTGATATTATGGCGTTGGATATTATTATTATCGATGACTAGTTTATTTAATATTAATTGTGTGACATTTTTATGACATGGCTATTATTATATCGCTCCTTTATAAATTAATTAATTAATATTATTGGACGTTATTATGGCGCCGACATTATTATTTAATTATTTATTTAATATTAATAGTGTGACGCTTATAATGGGCGTATTAAATATTATTTATATTTTATAAATTAATTATTTAATATTAAGCGCGATGCTATTATGGCGCCGATATTATTATTATATCGATTTAATTATTTATTTAATATTAATTCTGTGACATTTTATGACATGTATAATATTATTATATTTTATGTACCAATTAATTAATATTATGTGTGTGGACGTTATTATGGCGTTGACATTATTATTAATTATTTATTTAATATTAAATAGTATGACGCTTTTTATGGCGTGTCGGATATTATTATATTTTATAAATTAAATATTTAATATTAAGTGCATGACAAGACATTATTTATATTATTATTATATTTTATTTAATTATTTATTTAATATTAATCAGGTGACATTTTTATGGTACGGCATTATTATTATATTTTATAAATTAATTCATTAATATTGCCAGACGTTATTATGGCGTTGATATTATTATTAATTATTTATTTAATATTAATAGTAATTTTTATGGCGTGTTGGATATTATTATATTTTATAAAATTAATTTATTTAATATTGCTGGACGTTATTATGGCGCTGATATTATTATTATATCGATTTAATTATTATTTAATATTAATTGCATTTTTATGACATGGCTATTATTATATTTTTTAAATTAATTAATTAATATTATGTGTGTGACGCATATGGCGCTTTCGACATTATTATTAATTATTTATTTAATATTAATAGTGGACGCTTATATGGCGTGTTGAATATTATTATATTTTATAAATTAATTAATTAATATTAATGGTGTGACGTTATTATGGCGTTTATATTATTATTATATCGATTTAATTATTTATTTAATATTAATTGTGTGACATTTTTATGACATGCTAATAATATTATATTTTTTAAATTAATTAATTAATATTATGCGTGTGACGCATTATGGCGCCATATTATTATTAATTATTTATTTAATATTAATAGTATGACGCTTTTACGGGCGTGGTTGATATTATATTTTATAAATTAAATATTTAATATTAAGTGTAATGACGTTATTATGGCCGATATTATTATTATAATGATTTAATTATTTATTTAATATTAATTATGGACATTTTATGACATGGCTAATATTATTATATTTATAAATTAATTAATTAATATTATGTTGACGTTATTATGGCGCTGACATTATTATTAATTATTTATTTAATATTAATAGTATGACGCTTTTATGGCGCGTTGGGATATTATTATATTTTATAAATTAAATATTTAATATTAAGTGTACGACGTCAGAATTTACAATTTCCTAAAGCCCAAGATGGGGAATTAAATGGGGTTGCAAAAGAACGTTATCGAGCATGATTTGAGCATAATTCTATTTATTCCTCTCGATTCTACTTCACTATACAAGTCAAGGGCCTTAGTACTTTTGTTCTGAGCTTCGATTATTGAACACTTCAGAATTCTCGAACACTTGATGTTGCACACTCCAATTCAAGTGGAGTACCATGATACGACATCGAGGACACTTATCCCTAAATGAGTCCTCGATCAAAAGTGGATCAAAATGGTTAATACCAATTTTATACAACACTTCCGAAAATTATGTAAGTTACTAGTTTTACAATGCTTTTAACTACTTAAATTACATTTATATTACATTTCAAGTTGTGGTTAAATTATTATAAAACTAATCGATGCACGGATAAAAGCTTCTAGGTGCAACATATCATGGAGAATGCCGACCAACGACTATTTACCTTGGCTCTGGTCCACGGCGGAAATCAATACCATGCGGGTACCTGCTAATAAATGGATACTACTGGCCATTTAAACGCGCAGGGCAATGTCGACAAATAATAGTGGTGTTTGTGTGAAAGGGTCTTCGTATTCAGATAGTGAGCATGTTGATTACTACGGAGTTCTTCAAGAAATATGGGAGTTGAGATATAACGGTTTGAACGAGACAGTTGTCTTATTCAAGTGTCATTGGTTCGATACCAAGAGGTGGATGCGGGTGCACCCTAAGACCGGAATCGTGCAAATAAAAAGCAAGGGAAAAGGTTTACAATCAGATGATATTTTTATCCTTGCCTCACAGGCACAACAAGTGTTCTACATCGACTATGTGTGTCGATGATAAGAAACATCTTGAATGGGTGGTCAGATCAAAAACATTTGGTGGGGGCGAGCCTAATTGATCTTCGAATTAATATTCAAGAAGATGGCGATGTTTAGTTCTTTCAAGAAGAAGAGCAACCAAAGGCTAACAATTCGCTCAACCAACAATGGGAAATAGATAATGCATATTCTTGCGGACAATGGGAAAATATGATTTCATGACGATGACTAAGTCCCGCTATTATTTACATAAATGAAGATAATGAGGTAAAAAGTGATTACTTAATGATGACGATGATGAGAATGACGAGAATTATTAGTGCACGTTATCTAATAATATAATGTATTATGTACTTATTTAATATTTATTTTATAAAATGAGTTATTTGATATATGTATTACATAATTTGAGGAATATTGGTGTAAGGAGTCATATCTATTAGTGGAGTTTCATTCGCTCGGTATTGTATTTGAAAGAATTTTGGTATCTATGTCGCTTGTGTGACGCTCTACCATTTAATTTATTTAATATAAAGATATGATATCACATTTTTTGTGACGCCGTGATAATAATTTGTATTAAAATCAAAGTATTTTATGATTTCATTTTGTCTAAGTCGCTTTTATGACGCTCTAAGATTAAATTTATTAAATATAAAGATATCATATGACATTTTGGCAACGTTATAATAATTAATTTATTTATAACAAAGTATTTTATGATTTAATTTTTTCCCTATGTCGCTTTTATGAGGTTTTAGATTTAATTTATTAATATAAAGATATTGTACGACATTTCTCGCGTGACGCTATACTCATTTTCAGAAATATCATAATTTTTGTATGACATTTGTGTGGACGTGGTTAGTTTATTTGGGACAAAAATTTTGACTAAGCGGGAAAGAAAAGGCTTTGGAAGGAGAATGGGGAGACTTTTATGTTTCATGAATTACTCAATAAGTAATTTTGTCCTGTACAATTATGAAATTAGACGATGATAAACAAACAAGATATCTTTGCCTAAGAATTTACGAGTACTATCAAATAAATACTCAAATCATGCGGATGATTTTATTACATTATGTATCATCTTTATTTACAGTTTGTATAATAATAGTCTATGTTATATATGACACTTATTTTCCTTAAAAAAATGAATTATTTCGTACTTTATAAAAATAAACAAGACACATGTTACGATTTTAACATACACTAAGAAAGAATGTCAGTGTAACACATATCTATTCCCAAAACTCATGAGACTTGAAAGTTTTGATAGAGCAGAATCAATGATCGTCATTGTTGTGTGAAGAAAAGCTTGAGAATTATTTGAGAAGAAAAATGGAGAAAAACGATTAAGAAATGAGAGAGAAATGTGCAACTGAATTTTTTATTTCACATAAATGAACCAGTTACATTGTTATCATCCTTTTATACAATCAGCTATTAACAACCAATCAACAACCAACAGCTCACTAACTATGCCACCTAGCTAAGTGAATTGTACATTACTCAGCTTTGACTATTTTTAGGCTGAGCCCCAATTGGATTGTCACTAAATTAATCTTCAATGATCGATGAGTAGAACAACCAGATTTATTAATTGGATCAGCACAACAAGGCCACTCATACTTCTCTCCCGCCACATCGCCTTAAGCGACTCTAAATAACACCCACTTTTACCAATTATAGGTGTCATTCGTGGTGTCAAATTATTTCCTTCCATATCACTCCAACATATACCCTACCATATTTTTCTATTTCTCTTTATTTATTTCATATATATAATTATTAAATTTAATAATACAATAAAATAATATTATAATTTTTAAAAATATATATTTTTAATATTTTTAATATTTTAATTATTTTTAAAATATTTTAATAATTTTTAATATTTTTTTTATCATATATATTTTAAAAGTAGTATTTTTAATAGTATATATATTTTTTTGAATTTCAAAATCCCATAATATTTTAATACACAAATAATATTAATTTTTTTTAAAAATAACACACAATATTATTCATCACTGAACTTGAGTACATACATAATAAGAAAACATACATAAATTATTGAAAACATACAATAAACACACAATAAAACATAGTTTTATGGGCGATCCGCTTTAAGTTTCGAAAATCAAGAGAAAAGTGATTAAAAGAAGAAATAAAAAAGGTGTAAAAACTTGATTTTTTGTGTCCAAATGACACAAACCTAGTCTCTATTTATGTGAGCTCTAAAAATAAAAATAGTGGTGTAATTTTTTTTTTTTGCTTAATTATCAGGCAAAAACAATTTTAAAAATATGTAAAAAAACAACGGTGTTTAGCGCCACGTGTCGAGCGAGCCGCAGCCTTACCATGCTCTATTAATGCATGAAATGGGCAATCCTTTTTTGTTTTTTTTTATTTTGTGGGACCCACTGGCGGTGTTAAAATCGATTGCTCCCCCGGACCAAATTTTGATCCCGTCCCACCGCGCCAAATTTGACACTCAATCGATCCTCTCACAAACGATCCCTCGACACCCTAATTGATCCTCGCCACATAAATTTTATATTCCATCAAGACTTACCTATCCTAGCTTCTTTTTTTTGAAATGATACATATTCTAGCTTCAGTGGGTTGACTAATCAAGAGTTTAAACACCTTAAAACTTTTTTTTATGTCAAATGACTGATCCATACATTCATCAACTTATCTTTTTGTAATGTCTAACATAGATGAATAAGGTAGATTCCTCCGTGTCATTCAGGAGCCAATTAAAGGTTTCCCTTCAATTTATTATTGGATACAATCCTATCCTAGATAATAATAGGAAAATGATTGATTTTCAAGATGTTTGCCATCCATTAATTAGTTCATATAACCTAATCCTGCCGTAAATAATCGGGTAAATGATTGGTTTTCCAAGATATGTCATTATTCATAAATGTTCATTTTTTTTTAAAATTGAATCAAAATAAATTTTAGAAGTCAATGGAGTTAATCGAATAAGCTCCAATGGAACTAGCTCTATGCTAGTGACTGTATGTTCAGATTCGAAACTCATCTTAATTGCTAATTGTAGAAAAAATATTTTAGAAGCTCAAAAACGAGTTTCAAAGGTATACATTTGAATTAATTTCTAAGGTATACATTTAATAACGATAATGGCTCGTCGTGAATCTCCGTAGTCATATCAATTTTGGATACTGGCATTTTTGTTTGTTCATGAAGCATGGCAGCGTTTTAGAAAAATATTATATTTATATTGAAAACCAGATTCATGGAGGTCCCTTGGCAATTTGCATTTAAGGGCGAGATGCCAATAAAAACAATGATATTGGATTGCATCTACTTCCTTTTAACGGAGTCTTTCAGTTGGCATTTTATGTAGAGATTTTTGGGATACTACTACCCTTTGCGCACCTTTTACTGGGGGTGATAAAAGGGCAGTCATAGGGATGTTTTCTATGCTAAATGGCATAAAATTGATAAGTGTCTTCCCATTAGGATGTCGTTGATTGCAGCACCAGATGATATATATTATACTGAGTAACGGTTGAAGTAAGACATACATGGGTTAACGGTGGAGAAATTAGGAGACATGAGGAAGCAATCGGTTCTTCCTAAAATTTTAAAAATTATATTTTTACTATAAAAATGTAATTTTAATATTTATTTATTTAAAAATTAAAGCTTATTCGCCCCTCTCTAATTTTTTATATATTTTTCTTCACGATATAATATTAATTACTTTCTCCTATAAAAAATTTCCTCGATTCTATCATCATGTTAAAAAGACAGACTGAAAAAACCAGTAAATTGTGCCAATTGTTAGAAGTAATTTATAAGATACACATATAGTGAATAACATTATATTGTGTATCTTTAAATTTATGAGGCTATACTTCAATTATTTTCTTGTAAACATAATGTTAGTTACATAATAGGAAGGTTTGTAATGTCTTTCTCCTATACTCAAAGGATTACTTTTAATTTGTATGAACAACTATTTTGATCAACCATGTATAAACTTTGATCTGTATATGTTAAAATATACTATCATATATATAAATACAATATTATATTTCTATTTTCACTACCCAATCCGGAAATATTTTGTAGACAAGTCATATGCCCCCTTATCATTAATAACGCTAGTTGCTAACTATTGGAGTAAGGCATATTATATAGTGTGATGAAGTTGCCTTACGGCGAACATTTACTGTGGACTCTAAACCTATACCACATGATATAGACCGAGATAAGAGAGACCGATGATTTGCATTGGGAGAAAATATATTATTTCTTTAGTTGATGCTTACTCATTAATACAAAATTTTGCTACTAATATAAATAACAGTGTCTGATTAGATACACAAATAACAACCTAATATATTTGTACTAATTTAAAAAAATTATAATAATTTTATATTATAAATTGGGTGATTGAGATTTAAAATGCTGAGATTAAATTTGAGAGAATTAGAAATATAATAACTTAGATTAATGAACTTTACACTTCAACAAGCGATAAAGCATTAATTTCAATTTTAGTATACAGATGGATAAAATAACGAAGAAGTAATATCATAATCAAGAATAAAGTATAAACATAACTATAATTGAAGAGAAGTGTGACAGAATATTAAGAGAAAATATTCTTGTAATTCTTGGCTCTATCTCATACATCACACGAGAAAATATAATTGGTTGCCTGACTGAACATCAATTGATGTGAATAAATTATGTATTTATAGTGAATTATGAGATATACGTATAATACAACTAGAATATGACTTGATATGATATGATATACAACCTATTGATAATTATCTACACAATAAAATTAAATACTCCATACAATATAACAACTCATCATGAGTAGGAAATAAAACCAGCTTACACACGGCTGACTCTCTAGAGTTTCTGCACGACTCGACTAGAGTCCTAACTGATCGAGTCGAATTCCAATTCATGTTCAAACCTAATATACATTTATATATTGACGAGTGTCATTTTCAATGAACATATACATTCTTTCATAAATAGGGTGTACTCTATATCACCTTCTATAACACATGTATACAATGACGTAAATTCTGAATATAAATGCTATAAAGTTGATTCTATGCAGACCACCAATAACATAGTTTAGAAGGGAATCAAGGGAGCAACCCACTTCCAAATTTGAAAATTTTAAAATGTAGTATCCAACTATAAGTTATTATTGATCCTCCCTTAATAATGAAAAAATAATTTAATTAAATTTAATATTTTTGCTCACACCACTTATTTCAAGCTTCTACCACTCATTCCAATACAAGTTCGAGAGCGCCTTCATAATAAACCGAAGCACGGGGGCTGAAAACATTGTTCAAATTTTAGACTGTTGGGATCCGTTATTTAACGACACATTAACGAAGCTACTATATTTTGTAAACAAAAAAGTTGAAAAACCCACTTATTACCTCATACAAAAATCCAGAAAATACGGCAAAGTTGTTTACGATCCTACCTGTAGATAATAGGAAAAATGATTGATTTTCAAGATGTTTGACATCAATTTATTAGTGGATATTTAACCTAAATCATATCCTAAATAACCGGAAAATGATTGGTTTTTCAAGATCCGCTATTAGATACACTATTATACCGCATTGCATTGCCTTCCTCATAAGAAATTATTTTATTATTTTTATAATAAAATTTATAAATTTAAAAAAAATTAAAAAACTCTAAAAGAAATAAGATGAAAAGTTATCATGGTAAAATAAAGATAAAGCAAAATCAGAAACAACTTTTTATTTTGTCTCAGAATAATTACGGAGTATTTACTTAGTAGATAATATTTATGTGAGTGGGGCCATGAGAATTTATTCATAATTGCCACACCCACGGTAAGAAGTTTACTACAAAATAAAAAAATAAAAAATTATCGGCTGCAGAAAATAAGAATACATTACCTCGGGCTTCACTGTAAACTGCCAACCTACCCTCGTGACATTATATATAGTATGCATAATATAAAGATCCCCCTTTTGGTTGGATTTGGAGTGTCCGATCTTCGTAGTCGTAAATGCTGAAATGAACTCCAATCGTTGGATCGATCCTTTTATTTCACTTCTTGTGAATATCAGGTTTGGGTATATGAAGTTCGACTAACATATTTTTCTTCTACTTTTTTGTTTGTTTGCAGGTTTCATATGTGAAGTTCTGGATATAAAGAGAATCAATTTAGTTGTCTCTTGGCTCGGTAACTTGGATGGCAGTGGTTTGGTTTCACCACCACATGCAACCAGTTGCAGCCATGGTGTTGTTTTTGGGAAATAAATATTTTAATATTTGTGACAATTTGCTTGTTTTTGGAATAATTGTCATTTGTTGATTTACATCGGTTGAAACTGTGGCCTCCTTCTGAACCGTGAGCCTTGCAGCTAGTTTTAGGCTTTTAAGCACCGTCGCTAGACGGGCAGCCCAACTAGTTATTTATAAATATTCACTTTTTCTTAGAAATTGAATTGAAATTGAATTAAAATAAACTTTAGAAGGTGAATCAGTTAATCAAACAACCTAGTGGAACTAGCTAGATCATGCTAGTCACCAGAAGGTTTCCGGTTCGAAGCTCATCTCATCGCTAATTGTCAAATAAAAATATTTTAGAAGCTCAAAAACATAGTTTCAGGTATACATTTGAACTAGTTTCTAAGGTATACATTTGAATAACGATAATGGCTGGTCGAATCTCCCTAAAAGAGATATCAATTTTGATGTTGGCATTTTTGTTTGTTCATGAAGTTAATGGCAACATTTTAGAACACCATCGAATTGTCCTCAAAATTTGCATTTGAGGATGAAAGGCCAATCAAAATGGGATAATATTGGATTGAAATCACTTCCTTTTAACGGAGAATTCGCTTGGCATTTTACTATAGGTTTTTGGAACAATACTAAATATTGGTGCACCTTTCTCTGGGGAGATAAAAAGGCAGTCTTAAATGTTTTCTATGGTAGATGGAACAGCCATGATAGTGTCCCATTAGGGATGTCACTGTTGCAGCACCAGATGGTATATATCATACTGGAGTAATGGTTGAAGCAAGATCTACATGGGTTAAGAAGGCAGACTGGGTAAAACAAGTGGGCTATGTCAATTGTTAATTTGAGAAGACACATTAAATAGTGTAAATAACATTATGTTATGTACCTTTAAATTAATGAGACGATACTCAATTATTTTCTTGTATACATAATGTTAGTTACATAATAGGAAGGTTTGATTGTCATGTCCTTCCTATGCCAAAGTAAGGATTAATTACTTTTGTAAGGTTGAACTAATTTGATGATCAGCCATGCATAAATTTTATTGGATATTTATGAAAAGATATATAATATATAATATTATTATATTTCTATTTATAATTCAAAATAAGAATATATAATATTATTATATTTCTATTTCCTTTCATTATTACCCATGCAATACGGAGATATTTTGTATGTAGACAAAAATGATATGTCCCCTTTATTAAGGGATAATGCTATTTGACTCATCAGCTAATTGAGCAAGGCATGTATATCTTTATAAAATTGTATTCATTATTTTGGACGACGTTCAAGTCCAAGCTAGTACTTCTAACAACGCTTCTCGATCATGCGTCTGAAAGGCATATATTTCATCAATTGTATTCATTATTTTATTCTTTGATTTTTGTTGACTATATAATATGTATGTTTTTAAACATATTCAAGAACCAGTGAAGTTCTTTTGTTTTTGGAGAAAAATATAGCGAGTAGCACCATGAATAGAAGTTCTAAATGAATCTAAAAGATTCATCTCCATTTGAGCATTCAACTCAAATAGTTCGGTTCGAGGTTTGGTTCGATGATTGAAGGTAGAGCCGAATGTTAGAATTTCCGAGATGCTCGCTAACTGAAATTGTCAAAAGTTTCTACAACTTTACATATCGCCTACAATTAACTACCCATCAGCCCAACTCCCCTCTAAATACTACAAACGCTAATTGAAAGTAAGAACACCATTTTTTATTTTACCCAAACATTATACTCTCTCCATCTCACTGCACTCTCTCCATCTCACTAATCACTATACTCTCTTCATCAGCTCAAATCAATTCAAGAACACAACCAAAAACCCAATAATCCAACTAAAGAAATCCCAAAATATCAGATTATCAATCATCTCCCACAAAATCTCAATTTTTTTCCCAATTCCCCCACCCAAAATCGAGACAATCTTTAAATATGATAATGCATGAACAATTGAATTGAAGTGAAGGCCTACAAATTGAAGAACGTAACAATTAGGGATTTCGATATTAATGGGAGGTTTTGGGTTTAATTGTTCAATTTGATGTTTTTTTTGGTTTAATTAGGCTTTGATTTGTGAGTTGAGTTATTTCAATAAAATTTTGATTTGGGATTTCAGTTTATAATTTTGGTTCAATTTTTTTTTAATACTCGAGCCGAATGTGTCTTAACGGTTCGGCTTTGAATTATCAACTCGAATCGAACCTTAAGAGTTAAGGTTAGGCCATTTTGAGCCGAGCCAAACCTTAGGTTCGGTGGACGACGAAGCCGAGACGAACCCACCGATATTCGGTAGTGGTTCGCTTCGCTTACAACCCTATAAGGTCATCAAGCTCACCCCAATGTACAAGCAAAACGGTTATACTAGGCAATGTCTCGCTTTTATTAGCGAAGATTCATAGAAGTTAGGTTAAAGATGTGATCAAAATTAATATGCTTTTATATATTCTTTATTATTAAACTAGTCGATTCGGTACGCCAATCGACGAGGCGAAATACGTGATTAATTAATACGGACTAATCAAGATTATATCATCAAAAAGATTCAAGGATTAGTCAAAATTAGTTTTAGAAAAATAGTTGTTACTTATTAATTAATAATTTATTTAATTTATAAAGAAATACCTAATTTACAAAAAACCTTCAAACTTCTACTTAATTATCAGAATAACGACACGTATCAAACGAACGCTCCATTTGAAAGAACCTTCAATATCTTAACACCTTATTAAAATGACAACAATTTAATTTCTTATAATGATAAGGAAAAACAGAGACTTGATTCAAGGTGAAATGATTCTCAACAAATAAAAAAGAAAATTGAATCGCTTGTCGTAAGAACCTTCATAAATTATTCACATGTAATATCTAGTATATCGTAAATTATTATTTTATATTTTATATGGGATCTATAGAAATTGTAAAAATGTATTATCTTTATAATTTTAGTCAATTATTAATTTAGTACCCTATCCCCCGAGTATTAATTTATATAGTTTCTATCAGAATATAATCAGAAAAATATATATATGAAATGAAAGCGCATATGACCGTATGTGAAAAAAATGAAAAAGGAAATTTAAAAGCATGAATTATTAATTTAACACCATATCCCCCTGCCCATGTAAATTATCAAAATTATTAATTAGTACATAAAGAATTATTAATTTGTATTTATATGGCTCTATAGAAATTATAAAAAATGTATTATCTTATAATTTTAGCTAATTATTAATTTAGCACTATATCCCCCGGTCGACCGCCAAAAATATTAGTCTCGTAGAGTTTAATAAATAATTGAGTATTAATTTACCGAAGTTTCATCAGTTTGTAATTGCAAAAAAAATTTAAAAAGGAACGAAGCACGAATGATTAATTTAGCATCCCATCCCTAGTATTATTTTATCTAGTTTCTTCTATAGTTCATAATTGTAAAAAAAATATGAAAATGGAATGAAAAAGTACCGCATATGATAGCTGTGAGAAAAAAATGAAAAAGAAACGAAAAACAAGAATTATTAATTTAGCATCCTCCCGAGTCGAGACGGGCGAAAAATATTATCTGTGATTTTATTAAATAACGAGAGTATTAATTTATCGAGCTTCTACTATGTTGATAATTGAAAACAAAAACCCCCGAAAAGGAAAAACGATAATCGCTGGCCCACGCGATGCAATCTTTATAATATACTATATAGATTTGATCGGGGCGGAGTCACGCCCATAGCAATGCAAAAACAAAGGCTTCTACACCAAGAATGGGTGATTGTGTCTCCCCGTATTTTATTGATTGAGTAATTATATATAAAAATATTCATTATTTAACCCAAGGATTAATACACTTTCTAATACACCCCATCGCCTGAAATGGGAGGAAATCAGATGTCGAGTCTTTTCTAAAAAATCAGAACAAAATTAATGGAAGAAATTTGGTGAAAATCTCTCAGTGAATTTGATATCGGACGGGGACACTTCAAGAAATTCAATGACTAAAAGCCGCCACCTTCTCGCATAAAAGTGAATGTCGTGTCTTACATACTTGGTTCTCCTGCACCGAACCGGATTTTTAGATAAGCATATGACACTCAACATTGTCACAATACACAATAGTAGCTGGCTGCTGTATGATGAAGCTTCTAACAACAAATTGTATAGCCATCATGCTTCTCGCATTAATTACATTTCAGAATCTTTACCTATACTGCATCTCTGCATCGATTGTGATATTGTAGCTTGTCTTTGGAAGTTACCAAGAGATAAGATTCTCACCTAGAAACACATAAAAATCGGGGTGAATTTTCTTGGTCGGCAACTCGCCTGCCCCGTGACAAGAGGCAAGTCAAAGAACAAGTAGTGGATTTATAAAGACGTAAACCATAATACTCCAATGTGCTTCGACATAAGGCACAAGCATTTGAGAGCCAACATGCTATCCACGGAGCACGTGATAAAAAAAACAAATAAGTTGAACAACATAAGAAATATCGTCCGTAAATGTGAGATATCATGCCCCGTCGTGACTACGAAATGTAAACTAATCCCTCACAAGGTGTACCGTAAGTTCACCCAAATTGACTTCGTGTCAATGGGTGTAAATGTAAGGTTTGCACGAAGACACCGTATAGTTTTATACTTTGTGAGGCAGAAGAAACCACATGAGTGATGAGTTACATGAATACCCAAAAAATAACTAAGTTTGCCCAAGTCTTTCATGACAAACTCCGCATTCAAAAGTGACATAATAGGGACTTGCAAAATAGACTCGAAGATAATAAGAATGATATCATCAACGTAAAAAGAGAAGAAAAGCTGTTATGTTCTTGAACATATAATCAAGTCCTAAACTTAATGGATACCAATCCCAAAATGCCATTGGATTGTACAAAACAATAAACGTAATCAAGCTACATGTACCTTTGGCCGAATAACCAAGAGGCGCCGGAATTGAATTGCTCACAATACTCAAGTCGAAAGTATCTTAAGATCGTCTACACCAAAGAAATTACCCGAACTCGGGTACGCTTTACTAGAACTTTATAGTAGAAACTAGAACAAAAGGGATGGAAGAAAAACTTGTTTTCCCAAATGCGGGTCGGCTATTTGGTTGGGTGGTGGAGAGAATATTTGATTTCTTAAATCACAATATGAGCATTTTTGAAGCTGTTTTGGTTTGATGCTTACTTTAAATAGGCAAAATCCTAAGAGTTTATGAGATAAATCTCCCTCAAAATTTCATCCACCATCACCTAACCGAATTACTGTAGTCTGGGATTCAATTTTTACCCCGAATCGCTTCCTTTACGCTTTCACTCTTTAGACCCGAAAGTTTATAATCCATTTATTATATAGTTCGGTTTACTATTCATGTGTGACCTCTTGCACGAGCTGACAGCAGTAACATATTAAAACAATATTAACCGACTATTGTATTAATATATAGATTAAGAGCGACCCTGGGTGAAGCCATCGTAACTCAATGTCAATGACGTTAATCCTAAAATACTAACGGTTCAACAATTAATATATATTGAATTTTATATATATATATATAATATCTATATATACTATATATATATAATTTGAATGAATAAATCCTGGGTTGTACTAAATTGTTCAACACCTGCATATTTTATGAGATCGAAGTTCCCTCATAGTTCCAACAAAGCTATGTTCCCCGGCCCCGCTTTATGTATAAAAGAGAGAATGATCGGATTTTTACTATGAGTAAAACCTATCGTAGAAACAAAAATTGGCAAACCGCTGATAGCAAGTTCGGGAAGCTTGTTTGAGACCAGAAGAGATTTGCATAACTTGCAAATATGGATCGCGTGAGCGTGATCCTAAAGCCTAACGGCCGGGTACATGTATACAAATTTCATGTAACTCATTATAGAGAAAATTATTTTTAACATCAAACCGATGAATAGACCATGATTGAGATGCAGTAAGAGTCAAAATAATTCGGATAATTGCTAATTTTATCACCGGACTCGAAAGTATTTCACAATCAATTCCCAACTTGTTGAAGGAAGGCAAGAAAATTGTAGGCAATAATTTTGGGCGGTTGGAAACTGTTGGAATATTCCTGGGACTCTGGGAGATAAAGGTATAAGAACAATAATGATCACTACCACTTTGCTGGATCCGTCACACACTACTAGAAAGAAACAAAAGGAACTCAAAGCAATAATCAGTGCCTCACAGCCTTTTTTTTTTTTTTTTTTTTTTTTTTTTTTTTTTTTTTTTTTTTTTTTTTTTTTTTTTTTTTTTTTTTTTTTTTTTTTTTTTTGCTTGAAATTGCATGCATGACCTAATGTTTTTTTTTAATAATAATAGAAAAACATACAAAGAAGACACAATAAACAAATAGAAAGACTAATGTGATCTCATGACAATTGATATAGGGAAGCTATGGAGATCGACTTGAGATTTGTGAGTTATGAAAAGTGATGAACTCAAGATTTTAATTTGGGGTATCTTATTTTATTATTTAAAAATATAAAAAGTTAATATAAATATTTATTTTGAAAGAGTAAAATGAATAAAAGTAAAAATAAATGTTCGAACAAAATTTGAATTAGAGATCTTCTATATAAATATTCAAGACTTAACCATCTCAACTATATTCTTTAAATGTATGATATTCATGTGAATACCTTTACAATATTTTGGATCCGTCCCCATTTTGGAGCCGACGATTTTGTGAAGAGGGAAATAAAAAAAAATTAGATTAAGGGATTTAGCTCTAATACCATGTAAGATTATATGAAAGTTTCTTTATATTTCATTGATTGAAGTGTTTTATATATACAATAGATGCAAAGACAATTCTAAACAATTATACAAATATACAGATTAGTTCATGTGGCAAATATTCATTATTTAACCTAATATCGATATTAATCGATATGTGGCAAATATTCATTATTTAACCTTAATTTGCGGCTTCTGGTAAAAGCAAACCATGGATTAAATAATGGGGGACCCAAATGATAATTGAACCTAAAATAGCGTGAGGTGATGTTTTATTTTGTTAAGGGATGAGATATTATGTAGGTCAATAATGTCTCGTCGTTAATACTAGAATGCAAATGCTAATTATTTACATAAGCTCAAAATTAAAACCCCTTATGAAAGAAAAAAACATGGTGGTCCATACAAAAACAATTATTGGGCAAGGCTTGATTGCCTATTCACAATTTTATAATAAATAATATTATGAAACATGTTCAATAATAATGCAACATGGCAAAACCCTACTATATATATATATATATTGATCTAGCATGAGTTATTTACTTCACATTTTCTGATCGAATGTAGTTTTTAGATTTTGATTTCATCAACATCAATTTTAGAGAGGTACTTGTAGACAAATTTGAAAATTTATTAGAAAAGACACTAAAAATGACTTAATCAAATTAATTAAATCAAGCCACTAAAGAAATGCCACGGGTTGGGGAAGTCTCATCGAACCCTAAAATTAATGTAAAACTCTCTGCTCGAATGTAAGTGGTTCCCAAAATTAAGCCCCCGGAATTAATAAGTAAAAAATTAGGTTTTATATTAATTATCCTAATTTTAAACTCTCGAAATAGGTTCCTCAAATTTATGGAATTTTAATAATAAATTGATTGGAAACCTAAATAAAATTGGATTTCTAACAAATGAACTCAAAAATGACGGCCCTATAAAAGGTTGTAAATTAAGGTAAGATTTACCCTTGGAAGCGGCGCACTAATTTTGCCGTTCAAGCCAAGTTTAAAATATAGTAATATTATTTTAATATTAAATATCCGATTTGCCGAGATCTTGACTCAAAAATTCAACAGCTTAAGCATTACGATCAATTGAAATTAAACGAATCAATCGGCAAAAAGATTCAAAACCCAAAGCCTATAAATACTCTCATATTTTCGAAAATACAAATAATTCATACACAAAAAATAATTTAGTAATACAGAGAAAATCTCTCGAGATTTTTCTAAGTTAAATCTTAAGACCATCAAGAAAACATCACTGGGTGGCTAGAAAATACCTCCCGATAGCCAAAATAAAGATTTCTTTCAAGTGTAAGAAATCTATGGTAAACCGACATCGATTTTCAAGTCAGCTTCGCTAACGCTCAAAAATAAGCCGATTAGCCCCCGATTATTTTAAATCTCGTATGAATAATTAAAAATCAGTTCCATTTATCACTGCCTGTGAGAGGAACACATCGAACATTCAAATTCCTATAGCCGGATTCCGGGCCGTGAAACACGTTAAAGTTCTTGTCTCAAGCTGGACAAGATTATCAACAAGGCTCTGATGTCCCACCTTCATACCGATCATCACTACAACAATAAAGCCAAGTAAGTCAAAGTAAGACAGTTTTGGGAAACAGACATTGCTTCACGTTTTAAATCAAGTCCTCTCATCATTACAATAATAAGGTGCTAAGGTCGCTGTAGTGCTGCTAGAAGCGCACATTGCTTCCTAACTTAAATCAAAGTCAAACTGCTGGCGTACATCAAGCTTCAAGCCCGTAGTTTGGCTCCAAATCAATCCCATCAAAGACAAGTAGCATATCAAGCTATACAGTCCCACCAAAGTAGTAGCCTATACAACTACCAATTCCATCCCAAGTCATATCCTGTTCTACCACAAAAGCGCTTTAATTCTCATAGCCAAAGCATTAATTTACAAGAAGTCCATCCACCGATATAGATCGAGATCAAGTCCAAAAACTCAAGATCAAGTCCAAAGACAAACTAACATGGAATACTGCGCGGCGCCTCGGCTCTGGCCCATATCCAAGTCTAGACCAAATTTTTAAGTCCATAAAGACCAGACATTATATTCCAAATTTCATAGAGCTTCTATCCCAAATCCAACTCAAATTAAAGACAAGCCTAGCCTCAAATCAAGCCAAGCTCATACCAAGCTCCCAATAATCCCTAAATCAAAGAAGCTGCCATTCCACAAATCAAGCCAAGAAACGCTTAGGATCTATAGTTTGGATACGATCCTCTTCGATTTGATAAAAATCTATATCGAGAAATTTCCCCACAGCTGGTTTCCGCTTTGTACCCTTATCATAAATAATAAAAAATTCTTTGTATTACAGCCTCAGGCATGCCCGGTAGGACCTGGGTTAACTACCCTTCATCATCAAGTGAGAACTTGTGATGTTTCCAAAGGGACTATCTCAACTCCTCTCCATGTATCAAAGGATACTACAAGGAAAAAAGTGGACACAACAAAGACAATCCAGCAAATACACTAATCGGCCGTGATCGCCCTCACCGAACCTCGTCAAGTCTCTCTTTGACTAACATACGCTGTGAGCTCTAGAAGTAGAACAAGTCACAACAAGCAGTAATTCCGTGCCTAATGCTAGTCGTAAGAACCTCTCAACATATAATGTAGGAGTTTGACGGACAAAGTCATTTTAATCTCAAGCAACCTGCGTGGTTCTATACCCAGTACACCTCCTGTGAGATGTACAATTAGAGTCCGGGTTCATTCACCGGTTCTCGCGACTTCCTAACAATGATGATCAGATATTCCATAGAATAGCGACATTACTCTAATGTGACGGTAGAAAATGTAAGTAAAAAGCGTGCAACATCAAGACGACTCTATTGCTCGATATCAAGAATAATAACTTATCAAGAGCATGTGAGCAGCTTGCTCTTAAACAAACAGGCGCCAAATTTAAGATAGAGAGACGGACTCCCATCCACCCCATCACAATACCTCAGGTTCATCAAGAGGGATCAACGAGGAATAATAAGAGAAACTCCGATCATTCCGAAGTAGATGGAATGATTCCACGCGACGCCTGAAGGAATATATGTTCGGGGCAATAAAAGGTCATAAAGACTGGAACCGATCTTCATACACCTATAAAGCCCTCTACACCTCCCGTATGTACTCACCGAAAATGTCCGGGGCGGCTATCGCCCACCCAAGTTCCCCGTATGTGATAGACCACCAAGAATCCCACTTTTGTTGATGCCAAGTACTAAGAAAAGGGCATATCCTTAACAAGAATAAGTGGCATGTCCCAAGTACCTCCAATAATTAAACATCAAATCTCAGTTTTACAAAAAGCAAGTATAAGATCTAGCTCATGCATTCAAAGCTGACTTACCCTTCACTCAATCCAAACAAGCGTGGTGACATCACTCCCCTTTAAAGGTTTTGTGGACATCCAAGCGGAGGGGACCCAAAATAGAGCAGGATCCATAGGTTCAAAAAGCTTGTGGCCTTCTAAATTCTATATTAAGGACAAAGCCATGGACAACTAACTATTTCTGAGGTTACAAAACAACAAAGCACATGAATTAAAATGGGGATATTCAAAATATGATGAGGCTAAAAGGGTGGTCTATCGAGGTTGGATTGCAGCACCAGTGGTATATATTATAAATTAAGTAATGGTTGAAGCAAGACATACACGGGTTAAAAAGGCAAACTGGGAAAAATCAGTGAGCTGTATCAATTGTTAATTTATAAGATACACAAATGGTGAATAACATTATGTTGTGTATATATCTTTAAATTAATGAGACTACATACCTCAATTACTATTTCCTTAAACATAATGTTAAAGGTTACATAATAGAAGGTTTGATTGTCATGTCTTTCGTATACCAAAGTAGGGATTAATTACATTATTGTAAGGTTGAACTAATTTTGACCAACTATGCATAAATTTTGATATGAAATAATTATTCAAAGTATATAATATCATATTATTGTTATATTTCTATTTCTGTTCATTATTATTACCCAATCAATATGGAGATATTTTGTATGTAGACAAAAATGATATGCCTTATCAACTGATAATGTTATTTGACTTTACAATTGAGCAAGACATATCTTTATCAATTGTATCTTATTATTTTATTTTATTGTTTGATTTTTACTATATATATATATATATATATATATATATATATATATAACTAAACATATATAAGCATTTAATAAGTACAAGATTTTTTCATTTTCACATTATTAATTATTTCTAAAAGTTAGAGTTCTAATAGAAATTAACTACTACTCCAATCGCTTTTTTTTTATTTGACACTTTCAGATATCCAAAAATTTTAACTGACTATCAATTAATATTCTTAAACTATATGTTCAAAAAATTATAAGAAAATATTATGAAACTATTTTCAAAGACGAATCTAACGATATAAATTTTATATTATTAAAATAATAAGTAATCGCAATTAAATTGGCCAAAGTTTCAATTGATATACAAAAATATTAAATAAAAAAATGGAGGTAGCATTAAGATTCATCATACTTATACTGTGACATACGTAGCATTATCAAGTAGAAGGGAAACCTCATCAAGATATCGCATTTTGGGCTTCATGAATAATACATCACATACATTTGACATATATATACTATAATTGCTCTGCATCCCACTTTAAATTAAATTTATTTATTTATTTCCGCATATGCTTAATGATTCAAAATGTATGTATTGAATATAATTATTTTGCTCACTTCGCATGTATAACTTTCTACGATTCAATAACAAGAATATGTTCACATATTATATATTATTAATTTATTACTCCTTTTATCAATATGATTTCATTATATGTCATTTTCAATCTTTAATAATCGCGTTAGTTAAATAACAATTATATATATTGTTTATTATTATTATAATAGTTGTTAGTAAATAATCATATATTTTTGTAGAATTATTATTATCATTAGAACCGCTGGGTATTATTATTATTATTATTATAATAGGTATTAGTTAAATAACCATATATTTTGAGTAGAATTATTATTATTATTTAATTCCATGCAGATATGAATTTTATATATTGGGATCCACAAAAAATTAAATTATACTTTTTAAATCATACTAATTTAACCTACATAAAAGAAAATAATTTGATGATACTATATTGATCAATAATTCATCAATATATTTAGTTAGATAACATCAAATTGTTATAATTGTATCTTTCTATGGACATCTTAGTTTGATATAGTATCTCTCTATGGACATCATATTTTATTCTAATTTTTATATTATATTTAAAGATTATTTGTGATCAAAAAATATTCCTTCAAAATATAAAAATATTAATTAAAAAATCAAAATGAGTGTAAGTTTTACCGTTTTAGAATACTCAATTAAACATAAAAGCGTGATCAAATATTTGGGTGACCTATAAGACAGATCGCACGCTTCCATGCTTCAAAGGTATTCAAGAACCCGTCAATGGCTCAATAGCCCGACGACACCGACATGCCTTCCACAGCGACTTCGAGTTCAATTAGGCAGCGACTTCGGTTCAATTTCTCTTTGGGAACATATTCTACTTTATTATAGTACTTACTCTACCGCTTTTAGTTAGGAATTTCCCTCAGATATTTATTATTTGTAATACTCAATATTTACATTCGTAATTTGCAATACTATGTACTCTTTATCGCTAATTTATTTTTTTTTTTTAAAAAGGTATTCAAGAAATCACAGTTCTTTTGCTTCTTTGAGAAACCAGGCGAGTAGCACTATGTATGTAGAGCAATATGAGCTCATCGAGTTGGACTCCCCAATGTCAAGTAAACGAAATTAAAAGAGAATTAGGCTATTTATCTTCTATTACTAAGATTCATTGAAGTTAGGTTAAAGATGTTATCAGAGAATATGCTTTTATAATTTTTTTATTTTTTAACGGAGACTCTCAATACTATTTTAAATGCGATCAATAAATTCTCGTGAGCCGATGTGAATAACACGCAAAACCACGCGAACGAGATATATTCTTTATTTACCCCAGTGAAGGAGTCACGCTTCCATAGCATGCCAACAAAGGCTTCTAGACTAAGAATGTACATTTATGTTTACAATTTACAGCTTCACTAAAAGCAAAACCATGGATTAATGGGGGGACCCAAAATCGATAATTGAACTCAAAATAGTCTGAGGGTGATGTTTTTATTTTGTTAAGGGATGAGATATTATATATGTAGCGCAATAATGTCTAGTCATTAACATTTAGAATGCAAATGCTAATTTGTTACATAAGTTCAAACTTGAAAACTCCTTACATTTAAAACATGATGGTCCTTACAAAAACAATTAGGGGAAGGCTTCGTTTATTCACAATTTTGTAAACATGTAAATAATGCAAGATGACAAACCCTTTATATAATATATATATATATATATATATATATATATATATATATATATATATATATATATATATATATATATATATATATATATGTTTTGCTCTTAGCATGAGTTATTTACTAAACATTTTCTTATTACTAATGTAATCTTAGGGCCATCTCTTAAAACTAAAAAGAACATTGAATGCATGACAATGTAACATTAGACCGAATAATCTAAAAAATTAAAAGTAATTTCATAGCATAAATTGTGATAGAGAATGAGTCGAATAATTATATGAATATGTCATTTAAAAATTTCTTCGTTTGCATGACAATGTGACATTAGAGCATATCATATGTCTCAATACTTGAGAGTAAGATCATCTCTAATTATTCTCCTTCAATTCTCTAAAATTAGTAAAAAAAAATAAAAATAGTTGTTATATTACAAAAATATCACCTTTCAAATTATTAATTTTGATTGAGATTTGTATAGTTGAAATTGAAACTTGAGAGAATTAGCTTGGGATAATAACTTCGACTAATGTTTTTAACATAAAAATGGATAAAAATAATAAAGAAGTAAAGTGTTTAATAAAAAATAACGAAGAAGTAGAGTGTCATAATAAACACAAATCGAGTGTAACAATCAATATTAGACATAACTTAAGAGGAGTCAATAAGTCCCAATTTTTGTACCAAAACCTGATATACAAATTATATAGTGATGATGAACATATTCCACAATTAGGGGAGCACTGCTCTATATCACCCTTTTATATTATCAAAATAATACATGAATACGTGATATTTTTTATAATTAGCGATGATATATTGATAAATCAAATAAAATACATACAAGCGGGCTTGAGACACCAATCCAGTCATATGCCAATACTAATCTAGTTTACCCACGAATGAGGTGGATCAAAATAATTTAATCCACAAATATGAAATAGAAATATACGTCGAAATAAAGATGATGTACCACCACTAGCAGGGACGGATCTACAATATTTATAGTGGATTTTTGGATTAACTTTTATAAACTTTAAATTCTTTTGACAACCATAAGATATAAATAAAAGTAACATAAAAATCCCAATTAATCCTATTTTATTAATATGATTTTTCATTTTTTTTGAAATTTTTGGGCGCTCGATTAAACAAGCATGAACTCCTATACATTCGCCCCCGATCACTAAACATCTCTAGTGAACAAAGCATATCTATAACATAAACTGAAATATAAATCGGTACTAATGATCTTATGTCGATGCGATAGTTCACAATTGAAGGGCGTCTTAACCCGCAAGGGCGGCTAAGTCGGCATACTTCGAAAGAGTGAAGCTTGGCATCATGTAAGGGGCCATGAATTGATTATTCCTACCAACACTTTTTTTTCGAAAGTGTAATACAGCATGGTTTGCCTAGTGTGATTTAAGGCGGTAAGGTCATAGACAACGACCGCCTCGAAGGCGCACTCGTAGAATAGGAGTTGTGGGTCTCCCAAATTAAAAAAAAAAAAACAATTGAAGGGCGCCTTCATAATAAACGTAAGCATGGGGGTTGTGAAAAAAAAATTGTTCAAATTTTGGACCGTTGGGGCCCGTTATCTAACAACACATTAACGGTTACTATATTTTAAAACAAAAAAGTTGAAAACCTCCCAATACAAAATCCTATTCAAAATCCCATGTAAAATCCAACAAAAATCCTAGAAAATTCAACTTTGTTTAATCCTTAACAAATTCAAACATGGGTTGTGTCTCATCAAAGCTATTTCGTGAAGAAATCGAAACCGACATTATATGTAATAATGTTGAATACCCTAACCATGTTGTCTCCCTCACTTCTACTACATATGGTTTGCTCAATCTTGAAAAAGAGACTATTCAGGATCAAGAAAACGTTGTTTCGAAAGAGGTTTACGTCATTGAATCGAAGAAGGCTTCGCCTAATAGGGAGGTGCCAGAGGAGATTAATGCTTGGGAGCTTATGGAAGGACTTGAAGAAGAAGGGAATGTTGTTGTTGGAATCAAGAAAAGTCCAAGATCGAGGCTTTTTCTTCGTGGGTTCGGGGATTTTGATCCGAAAACGCCTTTGAAGCTGTTGACTCAAATGGGTTCTCCTAGGAAATTGAAGAAATCTGTTGGGAAGGAGAATAAATTGAGGATGAATTTGGCGGATAGTGGTTTGAGGAGGGCAGAATTTAGCCCGAATAACGTGTTGAGAGCGAGGAATTCGATCGAGAGTCCTTGGAGGACTTCACCGAAATTGAGGGTTTTGAAGAAATTGAGTCCTAGTGATGTGAAATGTGAGAGTTCGAGGGTTGATTCAGGTGTGGTTTGTTCAAGAAGGAGGAGTTTAACACCGATGTTCGATCCGGCGTTGACTGACGAAGAACAAATCAAGAAAATGGTTACCCCTAGGATTGTTCAAAGGAGGAATTCTAAGGATTCTGAAGCTGTTCTTGAGATGTTTGAGAAGATTTGTCCATTTGGGTGTGAAAATGATGTAGTAATTTACACTACTACTTTGAGGGGCATTAGGAAGACATTTGAGGATTGTAATATTGCAAGATCGATTATTGAGTCCCACCATGTTCAAATGATTGAGCGTGATATATCGATGCATTCGGGTTTCAAGGAGGAGTTGAGAAGCCTAATGGGGGCTAAAAATGTGAAGGTTCCATTGGTTTTTGTGAAGGGGAGATTGATTGGTGGAGCTGATGAGTTAGTGAAACTTGAAGAGGAAAACAAATTGGAGCTTTTGTTCGATGGGATCCCAAAGGCGGTTTCAGCGTGTGAGGGGTGCGCGGGGATTCGATTTATCATGTGTATGGACTGCAATGGGAGTAGTAAAGTGTTGGGATCAGATGGGAGGAGATCAATTAAGTGTGGTGAGTGTAATGAGAATGGTTTGATTCAATGTCCTATTTGTTGTTAACTATAAAGGTTAACTAAGTTGTATGAAAGTTAAGCTACCTATAATTCATTGAAACACTATCAAATGATGCATCTAGGCTTAACTAAGGACAAGTTTAGAATTAGTTTTTTAGCTTCCTAGAAGAACAATGTAGTTCTTTTCAGATGAACAATTGTTGTTTTTATTTACTTGGCTTGTATTAGGAATTTCAATGTTGGTTAATTTTGTTCTTGATTGATTGCTTGTATTTGTTGCACCTACAAGGTGAAGATTTTTTATGTTCCTTGATCTTTGGTTGTCTCAGTGATGTTGATTGTGCATAGTTGTAAGCCACAACCCACATGAAAACATTCTTGGCTTGAAAAGGAAAAGACAGGACATATTTGTACCATTCTACTATGTCATGTTGCTATTGATAAATGTATGGAGTGCTCATAGGTACAAAAATTTATGTAATGTGGAGTTTGTGGTTTAAGAAGAACAGGTTTTAACTTGTTCAAGAGAAGATCATTGTTTGTTTCATCTGTGGTCCTGAATTCTTTGTAATAATGTGGCAATAAAAATTAATACTGTAACCTATGATTTCTCTAGTATTTTAATCAAAATTATGCAACAACTTTTTATACATATGTTTATCACATGAAGATTACAAGTAATTGATATTTCCAAGACAAAGAACTCAATAACACAATAAGTAGTATAGCATACAAGAAAAGAAGTCCCAATTTCAGGAGATTAAAAGGGAAGCATCTTTAACATAAACAAACTGGATTTTATTTCTGTTTAAGCTTTTTGGTTATGGCAAAGATTGCTCCAATCACAGCAATAGCTATCCCAGAAACAATTATGGTTGTCTTCAATGTTTGTATTGCATCTCTCGTCGCCCTCTCTTTTGCTTCCTTCGCTCTTTCACCTTGTTCCTGGAATATTATAATCAATAAAAAGTTCAAATATATCAAGAACAATTTACTTAATCATCTACAAATAATGTCCCATGTGAATATCTTAACACAAACTCATAATTAGTAATAAACAATCGACCTTTTAAGAATCTTCATAATAATTGAATGACAATCTAAATATGCACCTTTTCGTAAGGAACTATTTTACAAATTAATGGGAATACAACCTATGGCATTGAGTCCCTGATCATGTATGGCTTAGGCCATGGCAACATTCAGCTTCTTTCATAATCAAACTATTCTTGTACTTCTATCTTAAGGATTTGGGAGATAACATTAAACAAATACCTTATCTGCAGCAACTTCTGACGAAATAGGATCAACAGATAAATCTTTGTTTTTTTCAGGATGTAGTTCACCTTGGACATCTAGTTTTGGGAATGGTTCTGTTGGGTTAGACATTGTTTAGATCAAAGGATTCCCACTTTGAGATAATCTATTTCTTTGTAGTTTTTCTTTTCTTTTATGGATCCCAATATTGCATGAACTAAATCAAGAAATGCATGAAATTTTTGTCACATTTCACAATAGAAGGAAAAGGGCATCAAGCGTAACACACAGTCAATATTCCTACAAAAGTTACCACAAGAAAGGGATCTCTCCACTTTTGTAGCCTCTTAGTTACCAATTAATTAGAATTGGTAGTGGTTAATTTATCTCAAATGTTGACCATCATAAAATTCGTTCTAATGTTCAACAAATTAATTAGGTAACTCTCTGAGGCGTGAGGGATTGGTCATATATGCTCATTGCACAAGGTTCGGTTATTTGTTCAACGCCTTTTGAGGTTCTCTCGTGGCTGTACATTTTGTTTAACAAAGCTAGCTTGCAAATTGGCCGACCCCATTTAGTAGGATAAGGCATACTCGGTTTAGCTAGCTTGTTTATTGAAGCATGCTATGTTATGACACCCTGGTTGCTAGCAAATTGTACAACATAATATGAGTATATGCGTACAACCGTGAAGCATAAAGATTTAGTAAAAGAAAATTTGTCTTGACAATCCGAATCCTTGTTATAAACAAACTTCTTCTACACAGCAAGATCAAAAGCAATTCAAATGGTTTAGGAAAATGAAATATCAGACACGGTTACGCGTTCAGAGATCTTCTTCACAAAGGTAAATATAGTAACACAAGAGGCAAGAGACTGGGCCCTTGATGTATTAAGAGGAATACTGCTAAAACGTGCATAGCCAGATTGTAGCCTAGGGCGATCACTTATATAAAGACAATAAACCTTGCCTTTATATAAAGGCGATCACTTATACATGTAAAAAATGATTCCAATAAACCTTAATTTGACTAGCATTCTGTGAGAAATTCTTTGGGACATTTACAAAATCATTACAAAGTTAGTGCAATAAAGTAATTGTTTCACTTTCATTAGTACTCAGTTTCAGAGACAGAAACGAAAGCAAAAAGTTAATTAAGAAAAAACTACACACACCGGTCACATAAACGTAGAACAAGTTGAATTTCCATACACTTTTAACCAATTTAACTTACCCAAAACACTAAAGTAGTAACCAATAAGTGAAAAATCACATTTTACTACGGAGTATCTTTTATTTCATTATCTTTCCCGACAAAGACTACCCGAGTTTGATGCTCAATGCGAGATCTTCCCAAAAACATACTGTATATCAAAAATATAGTTCAGTATGACTGCTCTCTATCAATCTACAAAGCTACAAATTAACTAAACTTTAAGCAATGTACTACTTCCTCAATCTCAAATATACTGTCTTGTTCGATTTTCAATTATCAAAATTAACAAACTTTACGGCCTTAGTTGACCCACAAAGTCAAAATTATCAATGTAATGGTAAATTATGTTAAAAATGCTACCTTTAGTATATCTTTCACCAAAAATCATATAAGTGCAGCCAATAAAAAAAACTATAAATAAATTTTTGAATTTATAAAATAATGTAATAAATATAATAAAATAATAAAATTGAGAAGGATAACTTTTTGAGATCAGGAGGCTGACCAGATCTGCTCATTGTGAAAATATGAAGAAGAAAATATTGAAAAAATGCTTGAGAGGTTTTGTAAAGCCCTAGAGTACAAATTAGGGCAAAGGAACTTTACCAATATAATTTTTCAGAGTTCTTTTATAGAGTTTGGAAATTTGAAATAACATTAAAAAAAATATATCATTTTTCATAACATTAAAAAAATTCACTGTTCATACATCTCGCATATATTTTGGGGGAATATGGCTTTAAACTTATTTCAATAATTATATTTATATGAGTGGTCTATTCTTTTGAAAAAATTGAGTTATGATAATGATGTGTTTTTATTTTTATTAAATGATTATGTTGCGGATAATTACTTATAGGGTGGATATTGGACATGACACTTCAATTATTAGATAAATTGGAGTGAATTGTGTTATAAGATTGATATTTATATCTAAAAAGATTAGATCTCAATCTCATGGTCCTACGCTATTCATGCTCTTGAGTTTGATAGTAGTGACAAATGACAATGTGAATGGAGCAATACGTTTATATGTCCGTCAAATTGTGTCTATGAAACATGTAATTAGACTAATTAAACTCCTTCTTCGTAGTAAAGAAAAAGCATGAGTTTGGAGTTATATTTAACACTCTCAATTACACTTTTTCAGAATTTTAAAATAAATATAAACAAGAGTGTTATACTACGAATAGATGACACAATAACAAAAGAGGATGGTACCTTTCAATTTTCTTTTCCTCACTACTAGTTATGGATCCCCACTCTTAGGTTCACGTACATTCTCAATAAGATTAAAGATGTTGGCAACAAGTTGACTAAAAATTAGATAAGGTTTAATTAAACGATTTAAATAAAATTAAGAACATATTCAAAATTAAAATAATCCTATGACTTTGTAACTAGTTCAATGTAACCTACCCTTTCTAGCCGTCCGTCAAGCCGTTCAATTTAAGGATTTTAAAACTGACTTTTGGGGTGGGTGAATATATTTATATATGAAGCCATGTTCTTGATTCATGCAATCATAGGATGGTTATAACTAACGATTTGTTTCCTTTCAACTTAAAACTATAAGCTCAATGATTACTTGGGTGGTTACTACTTAGGTTAAATATCATAATGTGATGATAAAGTGGTTGCTCTATTTTATTCCACCGTCATATGACAAAAAAGAGCAATGTGAATATGTGATAGTTTTAAACAAGAAACTAAGTCCACTAGCTACTAGTAATAACCTTATCAAATATACAATTATACATTGTTCATACTAATGTTTGTATTTGGGTGAATCGAGAAGGTAAACTTACAAAAATGACATGGATAGGACAATCATTATGCATAAGATGAGTATTTTAACAACTCTCTAGAGATTTTGAATCCAGATAGGATAAAATTCAAAAATATAAATAAATAAATCATGAGTAATCTAAAAATGGACACTTAAGCAAACAAAAGAGGAACACGTGACGTTCTTAATTGCAGTGGAACAATAATAAATTTATATATTACCAATCATACGCTCTATTAATGTTAAATGAATTATTCTTAAATATTAATAAGTCAAAGCACAAACAAAATATCAAAATTCAAAAATATACTTGAAGACTAAGTGCTCCGTATAAAAAAAAAGTACTCCGTAAAGACAATTTCAAGAGACGAATAATAATAATAAAACAACCTCAATCATATATATGGCCTGCATTATATTAATTTCAAAAAAAATGATTGTTACCTTTCTTGTTGCTCCTACCACAATACAAAGGGCCACTCTCACCCCCCCTCTCCCTCTATATATATTCTTCCATGAACAATAATCTGTTCTAGTTCTCTCTATCAGTTCTACCTCCACACATTCTTAGCTTCTACCACTTCTTCAACTCTTAATTAATATAATTATAGTAAAATCTATCTCAAGATGTTGGGGAAAAGGATTGATTCAATGAAGAAACTAGCAAAGAAAGTGAAGGTTACTACCAACAATAATAGTGTCCACAATGAGCCATCCCAAAATGAATGTCTACTTAGAGAAAGAGCTCACAAAGAGGGCTCATCTCCAAGAAGCAAAACACCAACCGGATCGTTTGCTTTGTATGTAGGAGAGGAACGAGAACGATTCGTCGTGCCAACAAGTTATCTTTCTCATCCTTTATTCAAGATATTGCTAGAGAAGGCGTATAACGAATTCGGGTTTGATCACAAGAGTGGATTGGTTGTTCCATGTAGTGTTTCTACATTTCAAGAAGTGGTAAATGCTGTTGAATGTTGCAATCAGAAGTTCGATTTCGGAGACTTAGTAGAAGAGTTCATATAGAACTACATATGTCACATTGTTGTACTAATAGTATTAGTAGCTAGTATTTAGACATTATTGGGGTTTGAACTTTGAAGTTCCCTTAAATTGGAGGTTCTTTGGAGATTTATGATCCATAATACCCTTTTCCCCTAGCCTTGTGACTGCATTATGTAGATATGAATTATTAGATGTCGAAGATCATATCATGGTACTAAATGATAATTTTATGTAACCTAATGGAATATTTTAGATAAATGAAATCGCTTGTTGTGTTCATGTAATGTCATCATCAATAAATATAAGCTATGTTTATAAGTGTCATCCAATCCTCATTCTTGATTACCTCAATATTCTTGTTAAATTCGACACTTATTATTGTAAGATTATCGTTGAACCGAGACCTCATCATTACGAGTAATATATGTTGCTATTATTAATGTCCCATATTGATAATGTAATCTTGATTGTCATCCTTATCCATGAGAGGAGAATATGTGACATTAACATATAACATGAGAGTTATGAAGGCTTTATTTATATGAAATTAGAGAGGAGATTAAATAGTGAAATCTTTTGAGCATTTGAACATCAACAAATGTTTTAAATCGATAAATAAACTGTAGAGTTACTACAGATACAATTGAATTAGGGAGACATAAACATCAAATGAAATTGAAGTACTTTTCCAAAAATAACTGATCAAATTATAGATCTGATAGATTACAAATCGAAATCCCTACCAATAAAAAATACAATACAAACTATTGAAATCTAACCATATTCATTCAATTGGTCCAATTAAACGTCTATCTCCAAATCTTGAATGTCTAATTTTCTAATTATTGGAGAGCACGAACGATGTTAAATTGATTTGATCGACAACGATCACACACATAAAAATTCATGTTTTGGCTTTTAAGTGTTCACATCCGAAGATGTTAAATGTACTTGGTCATATAATGTGGTACTTGACTAGAAAACTCATGGAATATTCCATGTCTTTACAAAGCATTTGAAGGATACACTTGTTGCAAGACTGTACGATCATGTTATAATAATCGAATAAAGAAAAAAAAATATGAACATGATCAACTACATCGATTGCATGTATGACTTTTGAAGCACGTCTAGGGGTTAAATATTGCTACTTCTTCATACCCATAATTATAAAAGAGCATCATTCCATAAGTTTTGGAAGTGAAAGAAAGACATGAATCTTATCAAGAGTTTATCCAATAATTGCAATCTATAACAATGCTCATGTCTATGCCCTCAAGGCTTATTCAACAGTGAAAGAGACCATCACAATTGAGAATCTTGAGAATAGTGTTAAGATTCATTAATCATATGATATAAGAAGTAAAATTTCTCAAATTTAACCACAAATTAATCTTATTCAAACCATTTTAAAATATTCAAATAATTTCATAAAACACACAAATTCAAAATTGAATCAAGCACCACATAACTAATCATCCAAAAAGGACATCAGACATTCATGATTGGTAATCCAATGGTGCTAGCATGACATTGCAATTCACAATGAATGGCAACACATAAAATGAACAAAAGAACACCACATGAAGCTTATTCATTCAAATTTATCATGCCCCATTCTTCGCGTCCAGGATTATGTCCTGGACAGATAGTGTAAAACACTAAACTCACATGGTATACATTCACATAAACAGGCTACTCATTGTTTCAGATTAGAAACAAGAAATCCCGATCAACAATTACAAGGTTGCAGATTAGATTTTATGATTGGAATACTAATAATCCATACGAAATGCTTATGTTTCAACAATGAAAACATATGAAAGCTCCATACATACCAAACATAAAACATGAGTACATGATTCAGGATGAACAAGGACTCAAATCACAGAATGAGGATCCAGAACGAATATTTCCGGACTAAGCTCAACCAAGTCACAATGAAAATGAAACATATATTAATAAGCAAGTTTACTATCTCAAAACTTCATAAATAGTAGTAGGAAAATGCAAAAAATGTTAAGCGTCATCTTGAGATACTAAGGGAAACACATTTGAGACATAACAAGAGAATTGATTGAACACAACAATTAGAGCCTCCTTCCCCTTCTACCACCCTTTCTCCTTGTACTGTCAGTCGGGATTGGTGTAACATCCTCTGAAATAGCAAAGACATATACAAAAATAAGAAAACTGTCTGCCCGAACAAAGATGTAAAATACAAAATAATCTAGGACAATACAATAGACGGAAAAACTACCTATGCGACCAATTTTCATTCCCGAACGTGCAAGAGCTCGTAGAGCAGACTGGGCACCAGGGCCAGGGGTCTTGGTCTTGTTACCACCAGTAGCACGAAGTTTAATGTGAAGTGCATTAATCCCAAGCTCCTGAAAACAGATCATTCAGGTAAACAAGCAGCAAAACGCAAAGCATAGCAACAACAGGATTATACATCCCAAGATCAAGATAGCTATACAGGAAAGGAAAAATCCAGGCTAGAAGCTGCTATTTACTAGAACGAAGACAAGTAATAAAACTTATCCCAAATGAGGTTACGTGGACTTCATCATCACATACATCATATAAATATGATAAATATTTTAAACTTGAGATCTAAATTGACATCATCAACAGTGGAAGAACAATAACCTTGCATCGTGTGGCAACATCTTGAGCTGCAAGCATAGCAGCATAAGGAGACGATTCATCTCGGTCAGCCTTCACCTTCATTCCACCTACAACACCATATAAATTCAGCAGGCCCCGAAATCACCACCACGAATGACACCACAAGTTTCCATAACAGTATAAAAAGAGAACACGAATAAATGCGGGTGATCAATATACACATTCATATACGACGAAAAATATAATCACCACAGATAATAGCACAGGTTCCATTAACAGTATAAGAACACGAATAAATGTGGGCGATCAATATATCCCCTTCATATTCGACATATAAACATTATCAGACAAACGACAAATACCTGTAATACGGACCATGGTTTCTCTACCAGACAGATCAGTCACATGCTGTAATGAAACAAACACAACATCATAAAATCAACAAAAAATGAAAAACAAATTCGAGTAAACCGACGAAATAGACAAATTATACTCACAATAAAAGTATCGTTGAATGAAGCGAAAATGTGAGCAACCCCGAAAACAATTTCACCATCACGGACTTTTGGTCCAAGTGTGACATTATCTTCCTTAGGCTCCTTAGTTTTCCTCTTCGACTATATCATAATAATAAACAAGAGTAATAATTATATCACAACTATTAAGTCATACATCAAATATGGTAAAATGGGTTATTAATAAAAACATATGTAATCGTAACATAATTGAAAATACTATATGAATAAAAATATGTAAGAAAATAAAAAGATAGTATTGAATTTAATTATTGCTAAAAAGATTACCATGGTTGATGATTGTGGTAGATATAGAATAGAGATGAAGGTGCTGCAAATAAAACCTAAGCAAGACGTGAGGCGTATATAGGTTTTAGGTTCTTTTGGGCCCTTATATGTTGGATCGGACTTATTACAGCCCAGTCACACCATTTTAATATTTACACCATTTTAATATTTACGGACTATTTATTTATTTTGTATTTATACTTTCGTGACCTCTACATAAAAATCATGATTTGATTTGAATTGGGATCGTCAATCAAATCATCAAAATACCCAACTCGGTTAAACCGATTGGTTTGGGAGTTTGAAAGATATTTCATTTTATATTTTATTTTGTTTTCATAAAATTGATTTGGTTTTGATTTGGCCTGACCTAATCCTGTCAGTTCAATCAAAATTGCAAATATAAGTAATGAATACATGTAAAAAAAGAAACATAACATAAAATTTATTTACTTTTAATTTTCACGGATATTGGATGCAACTTCCCGATTTCTAGGACTGATACGGTCCGGACCGAATATTCCAATCCAATGTGGTTTATGTAGAAGATTGAGTATTGGGTGCAACTTACTAGTACAAGACGACTAGATTAAACACTAATTCCCTATCTTAAAATAGTTTATTGTCTTAGCATAGTCAATTGCTCAAATCTGGACAAATATTTCGAACAGAACTAAATCTCAAAAAGAGCGACATGCTAGAGAAGTAAATCCGGTTTGAACTCAAAGCTGCTTTTATTACAGACAATTAGAGGACATTTTGATGATTATTCTCAAAGCTGAATGAAGAGTAAATAGCCTATAAGCCCCTATATATATTTGATCTTCAACAAAATATTGTTGTAGCAAACAATGCAGGCTCCTTGAGAATTCAACAGGAAGAATTTTCTGAACAACCAACTACGCCAGGGAGGCAATCCTGGGAGACATAATTTCAATAAGCCCATTTGGGTTTTCGACATGAACCCAGTGACCAGATTTTGGAAGGATGTCGACTAACAGCTTGCCCTCAGTTTTATTTACTCTTCTAGTAGATAGACTTTCAAGTCGTTGAATAGTATCTGGATCCCATCGATCACTATTCTCAGCTCGAACAATAGAAATTTCCATTCCATCAGGAGGACGTTCCAGCAAAGGCCAAAAATCCCTGTCCCTGAAATGTAAACATTTTGCTAATGGAGTTCATGGAGTAAATGTATATATACGTTGTATTAAAGCAGAAAATGTAAGACACCATCTTCCATGGTTTTGAGATGTACAATGAGAAAGTCATGAGATGTCAACAGTTGAACCTCACTAACAAGGTTGATGCGACAAAACTAATTACCTGTACGAATCAAACATCTGGATAGCACCTTCAAGATTAAAAGCCCATGTTTCTTGTTCTCCAGACTTCTTAAGATTGCTGCCTAACCATTCTGATAATGCTTTGGAAAAACCAAGCTTCAACATATGTTCCACAAGCCATCTGGATATTACACATGTTGCTTTTTCATTACAACTTATGGTTGATCCATCAACTACACAAAGAGATCATGACAGTAACATTCTACTTTTTTAAGTGCAGAAATTATCACATTAGCATCAAGGCATTCTTACATTATCAAATTCTTAAGATACAAGTTTAGCATACTAACATGAAATTTTAACAGAAGATGGATTTCATGGTGGTAGGAGACAAAATGCTTAAAAGACCACTAATACTAGCAGACGTAACCTAGCTAAATAAAATTACTGTTTCATTGAACTGAAATTAACCAACAAAGGGATAAATGCATAACCACACTGCAACCTGCAAATTTTCAAAAGGGAAAAAAGAATTCTCAAAGGATAAGAATAAATTACTTTCTAGACAGAATTGGTGAAGGTAGACTCTGCAATGTCTCCAAGACCTTTTCAACCTCTCCACTTGTGTTCACTGGGTCTACTGTCCCTGGGACAGAATCAAGTACCCACAGCTGCTCTGCATCAGGTATTTAGAGAGTTAAAAGATTATAAATTATGTGTTGATGCAACTCAATATAAAAGGCATTCAGCTATTAGTGAGTTAGTAATATTTACTCCACTAATGATATCAGCATGAAACTGTACCAATCGAATAACAATGATGATCTTGTATTATAATTTAAGTGTACAAATCACTAAATAAATAACACATAAATCTATACGTGCATAATCAAAACGGAAGATAATCATGAAAGAAAAATCACCTGCTTGGGCAAAGCAATGGATTGCCCAAAATCACCACGAGCACAGCTCTGCGCAAACTGTAAAGCAACCTTGCCTCCCATGGAATGACCAATAACAACATCAGGCCACTTCCAATCATTAGCCTTCACCAAATTAGCAACATCTTTAGCTGCATTCTCCATATTATGAGGAGGCAATAGCTCTTTAATATCAGCTGATCTTCCGTGATTTCTCAAATCAATACAAACCATCCTCCAATCTGCACCTCAATAAAGACATTAAAAAGGTGTAAATTACACCCTCTAGTTTACAATTTTTGTGTTCAACCTTTCATCATAAATAACCTTATATTCCTTATTCTAATATGTACAACCTCCAACCTTAAAAGATTTTCCAATCTGCTTTTCCAATGTTAAGATCAACAGACTTAGCAGTCTTAACTAACAAACACAGCTTTGATTCGAATCAAAATAATCAGGAATAATTGTTTTTCCTTATCCATCCCGTTTGTGCTTCTATTTTTTGTATTTACTAATCGAGGTTAAATGATTCACCTCGATTTACCTAGATTAATCCCATTTTCATTAACCCGAATTCGGGTCTAACATAGGTGAATGCAATTTATAATTATATTTTCACCTTATTTCATCTCGATTCACATAGACAATTAAATAGTATCCAAACAACATTTTAAAAATTCACCTTAACAACCCTCAATGCGACGTTGATCTTGTTTACCTGCTCACCCCCGGGCCAAATGGACCGTTAGTGATCAAAATCATGAGCTTAATTAAGTAACAAATGCAGTTTTACCCTCACATTAAAAATACTACTCAAGTGAATATAGCATATTTGCCGATGCCTCAATAGCTTCGGTTATACTCTACTCTACTCTCTTGTTTGAAACATATTCTATTTTTTTTCAGAATAATTTACTCTAATCCATACAGAAATTATTCGTTATTTGTAATACTCAATATTTATATTCATAATTTATAATACTGTATAATGATACTCTTCACGGCTAATTTACAAAATCATAATTAGCTATCAAATATTCACATCAAAACCATAAAACATAAATTAAAAATAATTGAATTACTAAGTAACAAATTAACAAAATGAATAATAATAATAATAATAAAGAGGTTGTATATTAACCAGGAGGAAGAGAGGAGGCGAGTGATCGAGAAAAAGAGCGCCAATTCCGACCAGAGCCTAAAAGACCGTGAAGTATGAAAGCAGTTAAGGTGTAAGGTTTGTCGGAAGATCCTCGGACTTCGTCGAAGGCGAGGGTATGGGTGAACCGGCGGCGAACCGGGGGAGGCGAGGTGGTGAACCGATGGAGGAGGAGTGAACCGGGTTTGGATTTTAGAGTACGTGCCATTTTTTAGGGGGGAAATTTGAAATGGAGCGATCCAATATGTACACACCCCAAATGGTGTGATGATTGTTTTAGTAAATATTATTTCGTTTTCGAGTCAATTTTTCTGGATGAAATTAAATTAGAGTATTAATGTAGTATTATTTAAATTTTAAATCAAATATAATTGATATATATTTAAATTAATATGATAATTTTTTTTATTCAAATGGTTGTCGGATAAATTTTTTATGAAACGCTTATTTTTAATAATTTATTAAGCGAAAAGTTTCTACATGGATTTTTTTTGAGAAATTTTAATAAAAATTAATTGTAAATAAGTTTACGACGCTGATCTCAATCAATAATCAACACATATGATATGAAACACATGTCCAATTAACACTTTAATGCAAAATCTCGAATGGTTCCGGAGAAAAAACTCCGAAACGGAAGAAATTTCCTTGTTTTTTGTACCACTACTCTTGAGTTCGAATGCAGACGCTTAACCTTATACACTTTTATCGATTTGATAATTAATATCTGATTGTTTCCATATTGAACCCATTTTTGCTACATAATAATATATACATACAATATATGGGCACATTTTTAAAAAGTCAACCAATCAAATTCGATACTACACGGTACACCGTTTCGGTATAGTTGAAAAGGGAAAAAAGATTTGACAGCTGTGGGATTTGAACCCACGCCCTTTCGGACCAGAGCCTAAATCTGGCGCCTTAGACCACTCGGCCAAACTGTCGTATAGCAATTGTTGTTGTGAACTTATAGTTATTGTCTTGCAAAATGGTTGTCCATTTTGATTTCAACTATGTATATTAACAAACTGTGTGACTTTAACACATTTACTTTCATTTAGATTAAATTTATCATGTTAATAGTAGATTATATTACTCAAATACTAGAATTTACCATGAAAATAAAATAATACCATTTAATAGATATTGTCATTTGTCAAATTATCCAAAACTGTATCCATATATAAAAATATAACATTTCCTATGGAGTAAAAAATTTACATTTCGTGGCTCTGGATTATAATGGAATAAATCAAAATGACTCATTTCACTACCTACGCTTCTTATATATTGTGAAGTAGTAATAAGTGTTTACCCTTCACTTTGGGTCAATTCGAAAACAACCTCCTATTTTTATGTGATAAAGATTAAGCGCATTATCCGACCTTTCCTTACTCCGCCTCTATGCTGTTAAATATAAAAGTATAAAAGTAATCATCGAAATTCAAAACTGGTCAATTGTTTGGAATAGATGGACTATATATCATGTAGAGTTGTGGACTACTAGTTCTAGTAGTTGGTCTGTTTTATTACTTTTGGAAATCACAATCTAATACTTGCATATGACTTCACTGAACTTGAAGCAATATCTCTTTGTGAATTGCAATAGAGTAGCATGCTTTGTTTAACAGTGCATACTCTACAATATCCAGATGCACAGAGAAGCTGATCTCAATCAGTTGCAATGTTACATTCATAAGTTGTTCTACTGATGACAATAACATCAATATCCTCTTTATAGTATAGCAGACATCTATTAATGTTTCCATTATTACAGTATAGCAGTACATATTCTACAATTTTCTCCTGGAGACTGGATGCATGAGCTGAGTTGTTGCTATCTGCTTAATCAAATGGCTCAATTCGGGGATCATGTTCACTTGCCATTGCCATCCCTGTGCATAGACAAGTCGGGCACATCACCTGTAATAACAAGAATAGCCAATCAGAATGTTGAATCAATGATGACGGATATACCGAATCCCGTTAACTATCAAACTCAAGTTTACTTTTCCTGCCCCCGAGCAATTGAGACATCTTTGAGTGGTTGGTGCACTCAATGGGCGATCAGAAACCCCAGCTCTTGAAATAGGTTCAACATACAAGCACACACCACTTGCAGAACAACGAGCGCAGGCCAAGTATCCTAACACAACAAATTCAATAATGTACTATAAGAAAATCCTATTAGACGACGAAGAATTTAAAGACTATGTTAAACCAAATGCAGAGACCTAGAAACTTTACAGATGAAAAATTAAACTGTAGACCACAAGTTAAAAAACATGCAACAAACTTCAATTAGCATATAATGAGAACATAAATCAAATTAATCAGAGAAATAATATTGAAATCCCACATAAATACATACCACTTCCATGACAATACTTGCATCTTTTTTTCTCTTGCTGCTCGACATTATTTGCTTCAATCAGCATTAAGGCTGAAATGACGCCAACTGCACCTCCCGAAAATGATGCCACTATTGGATCAACCTGACTAATATCGGACAATAAGAATAATTCAAATTTCACCCAGCGAATAAAGTACAATTTCAAAGAGAGCAAGAGAGAGGAAACAACCCCTCACATAGAACGTTCACTAGAATCATATAAGAAAATAAAGTTTTTGGTGCTTGACGTTTACCATTGATTAAGTTGATGGAAATTTGGTTTATTCTTCATTTAGTTGATTGATGTATTCAATTCTTATACAAATTTACTCATTTCCTTTCATTCTATTACAGTGCTGATGCGTTTAGGTTAAAATTACAAACTAAACAATTTTCTTAAAAAAATTCTTTCATTCTATTGCAGACTGCAAACTCTATCAGGAATAAAGAAACGAGGCAGTCTTTATTACCGAAATAATGCTTTTATTTTACGGACAAATGTTAGTTTTCTTTGCATACCTTAGTTGGACAGGCAGGTGCAAGCTGCGAATGAAATCTTCATACGACGCGCCTCCTATTCCTAACTTAAGTTCAAGCTGTAATGTAGAAAAAAACAAATCATTACAATTCATGCCAAAAATAATTCAAGCATGGAGTTAAATATTGGAGAAATTTTTGGTTATACGACTTACTACTGGTGCAAGAAGGCCTCCAAAGACAATGATCCCACTTATAAATGTAAAGCTGGTCAAATAGAGCTGCTTCAATGTAGTTGGCGTCTGTGGTGAAAGGTGCAAATATTAGGACTTCAGAAGAGATATATAGTTGAGTGAGAGTACAATGCCAATAGAATCTATTTAAGATCAAAATGTGATATTTTATAGGCGTAAATAATTTCTTTCCTGGGCAATTTCTACCTGACACGAATGAGCTTTATTGCTGTCAGCCAAACTCATAACTTCTATCAAATTCATGGAACCTTTTGCTTAGACCATTGAAACAAAGCTAACATATACCAGTAGATATGCCATTTTTGCATCATTCATGATTATGTATCTAGTTGGAACAATTCCAATACTACAGTTAAATGATGTCAATACTCAAAGAACCAAAACCACATACATACAAATCAAATGGCATTGTCTTTGCTCATTTGGTGAAACCAAATAAATCTAGAAGTTACCACTGGAGGTAGAAAAGGAATCGATGACGGGATATCAGGCATCTCATGTTCCTCCTCGCCACTCTCATTATAACCTGTCATGCCCTTGATCCGCTGTTGTACTCTGAGCCTCCGCACCTAGCCAAGTAGCAACGATACCATTAAATAACCATGAAACTCTCCTACAGCTAACTTTTACCAGACAATCCATATAGATTATCGAATGCTCAGAAACCAAGCAATATAACTGGATTAGAGGAAACTGACCTCCTCCATGAGAAGAAAAATCTTATTACGCCTACTTTTTATATTATCCTGTATTTCTTGAAGCTGCATTTGAACAAACTCCTGAACAGTTTCAGGTCCTTCTATTATAGAGAAAGTGCTACAAAACACATAAGAGTTTAATAAATTCAATAAGTCAACACAATAGCTCAAACAAATTGTTATCCAAACAGTTCTTTGATCTCATAAATTCTCACAGTCAGCATAATCATCTCTCAGTCAAAACGGCAAAATATGATATCAATTGTCTGGAAAACCTTAGAATAAATTCACTACATAAACAACAAAATACTCCCTTCATTTCAAAAAGATTGTCCAGTTTGGAACTTTGACAAACTCAAATATTTATTTCTGTACGTGTCGTATAATATTTAATATTTAGTGAAAAATATATCAAAACATAATATGATACCATGTTACATACTAAAACCAATTGATTTTTAACTCAAGATTATATGAAGCACCTCGTATGATTTATAAACCACCTCATATGATTTATCGTAATAAGTGACAAGTGCTCTTTTTCGTTAATTTTGATAATTGACATCAAACTAGACAATCTTTTTGAAACCCACCTAGGAGAATCTGAATTATTGGTACCATCCTTCACAGAAGCACATAAAAATCCAATCTTGGAGTTTTTGAGCAACAAAGGAGTATGTTTAGAACATTTCATAGAAGATGGTGAAAAGGGTATATTAGATAAGGTTGGATTAGGAGGGTCAAGTTTTGATCTTTTATGACTTGCTAATAAAATTGAAGATTGTGCAGTGAAACAAGCCATTTTGATATTGTACTATTGTTTATCTTTGTTTTTTTATGATGCTGCTGCAAACTAGAGTTCAGTTTAAGATGAAGGGAAGTTTGGTATTTTTTGCCTTGTTGGTGAGTGGAATCTGGTTATATGTGATATCAGAAAGATACCCAACTTTGAGGGAAATTATGCAATTTAGCACCCTTTCTTTTGGTCAACTAACTAAATAAATAAAATATAGGATTGGTCATATTGATGGAGTAGTTGAGTTTATGACTTTAAGATCATGAACTAGATTTTTCTACTAATACTTTTTTGATTGAACATATCACGCTTGTCTAGTGTGGTTTAATTGGTTGACGTGATTTGTAGGTTATCACATTAGCTCGAACTCTTCACAGTAGACGAGAAGAGGTCGCGAATCCCCCGTTTCAAAGTAGCATTAGCCAATTACAAGTCCAGGAAATTGATCTCCCTCCTCTCTTCTTAAAAGGGTTCTAGACTATGAATGGTGTTTGTTTTGGGTGAACTGGGATGAATCTGTTTGATTGCATCCAATATCGACTTTCAACTCGAATTTCATTACATACTGATTGACTTGCTAGATGTCGGTTGCGACTAGATCCGTATATAGGATTTAAGTCTAAACATAAAAAATTTGATTTCGCCATTGTCTATATGGTTGTATCAACTATCTTAGTCAAAAGAAAGTGAAGTGGAGCTTGCTATAATGGAATGGTTGACCTTTTTGGTTCATTGTTAAACTTTACTTGCTCCTTGATCATCGATCATCATGCATATGAGGAATGATGCATGATTCTCCATATTTATTCTCCATGGATTAGTTGGGTAATTAGAGTCAATTGAATATGGATCTTCATCTTAATTTAATTGAGAAGTTTGACTAAAAACTTAGTTTTCATATATAACTTTTGATGTCTAATATCTAAACATATGCATATTTTTTATTTGTTTTGTTGAGTTTCTCCCCATGTATGTCTATGGATCTGCCCCATTATAACATTCAACTTGACAGTTCAAATATAGTTGTCCTAATAAAATGTTAGCTTCCAACAACTCTTTTTGCTCCATTAACCAAACCTCTGGCAATCAAATTTTAGATATAGAAAATTATTCTAGATTTGACTTATGATAGTATAAATATGGTTCATAGATAATCATCTCATGTCATTGCCATCCTAACACAATTACTCTTAAAACTTCGAGTTTTAATTCGAAAGCACATATACAGTTCAATAGTATTGGAATTAAGTAATCATCAATCTTCTGAAATGGAGAAGACTGAGGCAACAACGATTGACATTGGCGAGTCGAGCAAAGAAAAGAAGGGGAAGGCTCCTCTATTGTCCAACCCGCCACCACCATTTGTTGCGAAAGCCAAGGGTGCAGTTGGAGGATATAAAAAAGGGGTCGCTATATTCGATCTTATTCTCAGGCTCAGCGCGGTTGCTACTGCAATTGGTGCAGTTGCTACTATGGCCAACACCGAAGAAACACTCCCATTTTTCACTCAGTTCTTCCAGTTCCAAGCTAGTTATGATGATCTCCCCACCTTCACGTAAGTCTAGTATATACTCAATTCATATATTGCCTCATAGGCTCATACATTGTGAAGAATGGATCCATGAACTACCTTCTCTGGTTTAGCATATTCCCATGTGTGGCACGAGTCCTCCTCCAATACTTTTCCACAAGTAGTGGAACTCGGTTTCCAGTGATTACACGGAAAAAATTGATGGGCAGCTGACGATAGGAGGATGCCATGTCAAGAAACCATGGGTTATTGGGCGAGAACATATGAACTATCTCGTATAGTTTAACATATTTAATGTAAGGACTGATCATTTCTCGATAGTTATAGTATCGTTTTTTCTTATTACAGGTTTTTTGTGGTGGCAATGTCATTTGTTTTGGGATACCTTGTACTTTCCATTCCCTTTTCTATAGTCAGCATTGCTCGACCATATGCTAAAGCACCTAGGATGCTCTTAATCGTTAGCGACACAGTAAGCTCCGAAACTGCTCAGAATTTGATTAATAAAACTTGAATGATTAAGATATTATCAGCAAGAATATATCTGGCTAATAAATTATGTATGCACATTGTTGCATTACAGGTGATGTTAGTTTTGGCTACTTCTACAGCTTCAGCATCTGCAGCCATGGTCTATTTGGCTCATAATGGAAATCCTAATGCAAATTGGCTAGCTATTTGCAACCAATTTACAGATTTTTGCCAACAATCAAGTGGAGCTGTGGTGTCTGCATTCATTACTGTTGTCCTTCTCATATTTATGGTTGCATTGTCTGCAATTGCACTTAGAAATGTGAGAAGAATTTGAAGTGATTATCAATTGACAACTAATGAATGTGTGCATCTTTTTTCCTTTGTTTCTAGTCTTTTGATTGATGTTATAGATGGTGGTCAAGAGCCAACTCATTACTCATCCAGCTCTCTTGTGACATGTGAGAATTGTATAGTTCAATTGGTGTATTGTTGATCAAGTGTAATGATTCTAATTTGAGGCATGGTTTTCATTAATTGTCAATAAATAATTGAGATGAATATTAATTGTCATTAAATAAATTAGACGTTGACATTAACTAGATTATAATAAAAAAGATCATCATAACGTCACCTTGATCCTTAATTAGCGTGAAAAATGCTAGAATGTAAAGTAAAAAAACCGGAGAAATATTAGTTTTATAATTTAATTTAATTATATAGTAATAATAATCATATAACGAACCAAGCTATTGAGCCGGCTTGCCGAAATGCCGAGCCAACGAACCTGAAGGCCAAATCGAAGCTCGGCTCCATATAGATCGAGCTGAGACGCTCGGTTGAGCTCGGCTCATTAACATCTAATATTCATACCCTCTATTGTAATGCGTAGAAAGATTTTATTATTTATATGTATGCACACTGTAATAAAAATACCTTTTAAGGAAAATCTCTAGAGTACAAAGAAAGTTTATCAAATTCCAGTTGAGATTCGTATCGATCTGACATTCTCAGCGTATTATTGTTGACTCGCTGAGATGTTGAACTTGGACTTGATTTTGTCTTGAACTTGCGCAATTTAGTCGCCCTTGATTGATGTGTGATCTTATCTTTGGATGAAAGGGCTAATCACAGAGGCTGTCACCAAACACTAGTCAGAGATCTTGATGTCTGAACAATCATTTTGAACACAATTTGATTTGGCTATGTGTCTAACTTGGGTGCCTTAGTAGTTTGATCTCGTCTTGGTGCTTAGCAGCTACTCTTGATCTTCGAGGTCTTTATCCGGGTGTGGATATCTTTAGCCGTCAAATGGTGCGTAGCGAACTTTGCTCCGTGTTCTTGACGGGCTTGTAGCTTGTATTCTGCATGTTTACTATAAGGGCCTTTATGGCTTAATCATGTAGTGATTTGATGTTTGAGATCTGAGTTGATCATATTCTCATCAGATTTTGGATGTTGTTCCTGAAATTATTACGTTTGTGCAGTAATTCAATCTAATTCATGATTTTAGGCGCCTATTTTGGCGATGTAGTTGAAGATTTTTTGCGTTCTTTCTCCGTTCTTCAATTTAGGCACCTATTTTGGCTTTTAGGTTGAAGATTTCTATGTTTTTTAGTGGTTTGAGGTGGTGGTTCGCTTAAAAAGCAACAAATTCCGAGGAAGGTTTCTGTTAGAGAAATAACTTGAGAAATTTGTTTTATCTTAAATTTTCTCAGTAGATTTTTGTTGTATTTTTTTTGGTATTGGATATTGTGTTTTTCGGACCATGGGGGGGGGGTTATGTAAACTTTGAGGAACTTTTCTTCGTTGATTTGATCATGATCAATGGATTATGAATTTTACCGTTGATTTTGAGGCAAGATTTGGACTGTCGAATATTTTGGAAAATCCCTCTTTCTCCAACTAACATATGGGGCGCCTATTTCATGAAGAAATAGAAAGATTTTGGAAACTTACAGGTGAAGCTTGGCGTTTCGTAGTATTCAAAACATTTGATATATTAAATTCAACCCTGTAACTTTCGAAAACCCTGTTTCGACTTTAAAATTATGATTAATTAATATAAACCCCTTATTTTAACTTCAATTAATTTCATGAGCTTATTTTCCTGGAACCCTTATTATTTACACGTGTTCGATTTTCATTGGAATTTGAATCGAAACCCTAATCACCACGTGTAACTCGTATAATCGCCATTTATTTAATTAATTTAACTAATTCAAATAATTTGAATTTAATTAAAATAATTGGCCAAATTTATTTGTGCACATCGATTAATGATCAAGCTCAGAAACTTGATATCACAGCGTCGAATATGAGCGAAGAAGAGTGTAAATTTTATTATAGTTTAATGAGAGCGAGATAAATTAAACCGAATCGATAATCATTTGATTTCGATTAAACTAGATAAATACAAAAAAAAAAAAAACTAAATTCATCCGACCAAAAGTAAACATCGGATTCAAATCCGTCACACAATCTTGTACTAGCTACTCTCTGTATGTCTAGATTCACTTCCCAAAATTAATTAAATTTATTATAAAAACACAAATATAGTATATATACATACACAATTAATTAACTTAATATACAAAATATACAGACCTCTCTAAATCATTATTACCATAACAGACAAACACCTTACTAGGTTGGTTGTTTAGGGTTTAGCTCACGATGACGTCATCCACCGCTCATTCCGGCGGAGGTGGCGGCGGCGGAGGGAAGCTGACGCCGTATCTAGATGAAGAGAGCACGAAGATGCTGAATTTAACTGTATTACAACGAACAGATCCATTTATTGAAGAGATCCTCATCACTGCTGCACACGTCACCTTCTACGAGTTCAACATCGACCTTAATCAATGGGTATATTATTTACATTATTCATTCAGTAACTAATTCATTTATTAATGGTAGGTTTAAGTTAAATTAAGATCCCAGGGGAGGATAATATTTTAAAGTGGCCTCCTATTAATGAAGTAGAATCGAGGGGGAGAATAATCTTTTAAAATTAATCTACTAAAGGGAATCAAGGTGAATGTATAATTGTCCTTTGGATAATATTAGCCTTGATCAGCTGAATACATTATCCGTTTTGGGTGAATGATTTTGAATTGAATAAGGTAAGCTAGGTGAATGTAGGTAAATCCATTTCACTATTAAAATACTCCCTCTGTTTTTTTTAGTTTTCGTTAGATTAAGAAAAATAAAAAGTAGTCAAAAAGTGCATTGAAAATGTAGAATGACAAAAAATTGAAACAATATCATTGATTGGTTGTTTATTTCATGAGAAAAAGTAGTCAAAAAGTATATTGAAAATGTAAAAATGCTATTTATTATGCTAAAACGACAATTATAAAAAAATATTTTTTATTGGGTAAAACGACAACTATAAAAAACCCAAACGAGGTAAATGAGTATATTAACTTGACTTACCTAGATTCACCCCAAAACAAATGGACCATAAATGATTAATATCTATACCGAGCAATTGTTCCAAGTTTTTTATTGTTTCGGTAAATGATTAGTTGTTTCAGTTTCTTACTGTTTTCTGTGGTTTTTTGTTATTGGGGATTGGATTGCATATAATATGATAATTGATTAATTTATATACTGAACAATTGTTGGTATTTCGTTTATTAATGTTTTCTGTGTTTTTGGTTCTTAGGAATTGGATTGTGTAATTATTTGGATTAGTGGAGATAATGCATATAATCAGTTGATTGAATGATGATTTCATATACTGATCCATTGTTTCAATTTTTTTAATGTTTTGTGTGTTTTTTTGTCACTACACATTAGATTGCATAATTAATTGCATTAGTAATAATCTATCGGATTGTTTTACCTTATATTCCACTGACACGGTGTTGATCTAATTGCAGAGCCGTAAAGATGTTGAAGGGTCCCTCTTTGTTGTCAAGAGGAATGTGTTGATTTGAGTTTGTTGCTTCATCATATAATATTGAGGTCAGAAGAAAAAGTAAGATTCTGGAAATTTATCAAAAAGACGAGGCTGAGGATTGTTAATGAAAAAATAACGGTGGTGGAAACTTCCGAAAAATTGTAGTTCACAAACTGCATTATAACTTATAAACCATTTATATATAACTGTGTACCGAATTTCATGTTAAATTAGGTAACTTCAGGGACTTTCTAATACAGTATTGCTATTGCCAATTTTTATATTAGGAATGCTCAACCCCGCGGTTCAGTTTGTGTCATGAACAGACGGAGCACAGGTTTCCTTCTGATCTTATGTGCCTCATCAGCTGATGTATATCAATATATAAGCTTTTCCCTGTTGTGCTTTTTTCGAAACCTAACAATTTCGTTTTACCTTCTCTCTTTTTTCCCTTTAATTAGAAGTGTACTGATATATTCGAGATGGTAAAACAAAATTGTTAGGTTTTAGGAAAAAGGATATGCTTTCTTTTTTTATGTAGTTCTGGACAATGTCTTGTCTAGTTCACACAACCTGGTATTTTGATGTGATCAATCATGTGTGTGTGTGTGGGCTCATTTGTTGCTTATGATCCAAAGGTCGCCTAAACTAACCTGCTCCAAAGTATCTACATGAGGTTCCTCTTGGTGATAGAAAATTAGATCGATATGTCATATGTTTATGTGTTTGCATTGAAACACTAGTTTCTGATACTGCTATTCCAACAGAAAATCTTATCGAGGATCTCTTGGGAGATTTTGAGTATGAAATTCAAATCCCATATCTTCTATACCGGAATGCAGAGCAAGAGGTAAATGGTATATGGTTTTATAATTCACGTGAGTGTGAAGAGGTTGCGAATCTTTTTAGCAGGTATTCATTGTAACATTTTTCTTTTACCTTCTATAAATATGTTATTCTACAGAACTCGTTTCTACTGTGCAGCTTATTCCACAGTTAGTCAGCTGCTTTGGCATTAATGGCAGTGTTTATTTTTTTATCCAGAATACTCAGTGCTTATGCAAAGGTTCCTCCAAAGCCTCAAGTCGCCTCAAGCAAAAGGTAATATATTCAAACTATATTGCTTGCTGGAGTTGATGACTACACCAACATCCCCCAATGCCCTTAAAAAGTCCCTGTTCAAGCTATGTAAAGAGCGGTCTGCTTCCATCTAGAACCTTGATGTAAACATCAAATATTTCCTTCGCAACTTCACAATATATAAGAAGCTTTTGTTGCTTAGTAAAGCCATTTTGATTTATTTCATTATACCCCCGAGCCAGATTGTTTGCTGAAAGTTTTTATTCAATACACATCAGATTTCCTTGTTACTTCAACTCTTTCTTTTGTATGTTCTCGTCTAGTGAGTTTGAAGAACTTGAAGCAGTCCCAACAAGTGCGGTGATTGAAGGGCCACTGGAACCTTCATATCCTTCTTCCGATACCAGAGATCTACCTGAAGATTCTTCCTTCATGAATTTCTTCAGTGTGAGTTCTTCATTTTGTTAAATGCTATAAATACAACGTGCATAACTTGAATATTATAGGTTCAGACCGTTCTAAGTTATATGAATTTTTTTGCTACAGTCAGCCATGAATATTGGGAACAGTTCTTCTAACAGTGTAAATTTGGGTCAGCGTTATCAAGCTTCTGGTCCAGCGATTCCTTTATCCTCTCATCCTTCATTGGTATTAACGTCACAACCACCACTTGCCAAAACTCCATCGCTTGCTATCCTAGCTCCCTCGTCACCGTCATTTCCTCGTCATGATGTTTCTGATACTGCCCTAAATAACCGGGTTGCCGACCTTGTCAAACCATCAACTTTCTTAGTACCATCTTCCTCATCCACATTCCTGACACCTCCCATCTCCTCAACCCTTCCAACATCAGCTCTTCATCCTCTGGATATGCAGCGCCCTCACGGCACTCCTTTGCTTCAGCCTTTTCCACCCCCTACACCCCCGCCATCGCTTACTCCTAATCCTAACCCAGCTCCAAGTTATGGTCCATTGACCAGGCAAAATCTTCGAGAAGCTCTGCTAAATCTAGTTCAGGTAATACATCATTCTAGCACCACAACCATCTACACCCCAATTTTTTCCTTTTTCCATTTCATGAGTCCCTTCTTTCAGAAAATAAGTAATTCATCTCCTACCGATGCTAATATTGCCTCACCATTGAATTTTGAGCTCTGCAGGATAATCAATTCATTGAGATGTTTTACCAAGCATTGCAGAAAGGGCATCAATAACGAGGGGTCCTACGTACTCTCGTTGTACATTATGAGGTTCTCATAAGGCTGTGTATAGATGATATCTCGTCCCAGTATTAAGATGCCGTCAAATTTGTGCATTCAAAGAGGGGATAGTAGAAAACCCCCATAGTTTACTTTCATGTTGGTTTGTTAAGTTTCATTGATACTTTAATTTACATTGGAACAAAATACAGATTTGGGGACTCTTGTTTATGATTGGTTGTAATTGATTTTTTTTGGCCAAATTACCATATATTGATTTTTGTATGTTTAGATCAGAAGTTCTTGTATTTTCATCTTCTATTTTGATGGAACATGTACAATATACTTATAATTTATCAATACTGCTTAGTCTGCTTGCAACTAATTTTGGAGATGGGTTAGAATTCAGTAGACCATATTTTTCACCAATTGTTTGCCTGTCCATTTATATGCATTAGTATCTAGATAAGAAGCTGGGCATAGCTCGTAAAAAGCTTGAGTGCTAGGGACAGTCCTCATGAAATGCTTGAGTTTTAAATCGTGTTTTTTGGTATCTAGATAAAGAAACTATTTCATGTTTTTTTGGTATCTAGATAAAGAAACTATTTCATGTTTTTTTAGTATCTAGATAAAGAAACTATTTCATGCCGAATGTAGAAGTGTTAGAGTTGGTTACTTTCTACTTCAATCAAACGGACCAAATCATAAGTAACTTATAACTATATTGATTCGGTGGATATTATTCTATTTTGATTTTTAATGATAGAAATTCACAAATTTTATAGATTTGATTAATACATGTACATATTTTTGATTTGAATTAAATTGACTATATTAGTAAATTACATTTAAATTTTTTGGTGCATGGGGAGATATGTAGGCATATCATAAAATTATCTTGGTCTCGAATATGAAAAAAAGAAGCAAAACACAATTAAATGCTATATTTGATTTATAATTTTTATTAAATAATCGCCGTCGCACAATTCTTGATCATGTAGCTAAAATTACTTTATTAGAGTAATTAATTTATTTTACTATTTCGAGAGACAGGATGTACTCAATGATGAAATAAGAATATTGAGAGGAAACCAAGCAATGATATTTGAATGTTTTTAAAAGTTCAAATCAAAAATTACATTGAAAATGCTTGATCAATAAAATGGAAACAAGATTTTTTACAATATAATAAACTAAATAGGGACGGAGGAAATACAAGTCAAGTAGTAGCTTTGTTTTCGTTTTTCCATATTAAATTTTAATTATCAATTGGCCTGTATTTTTTCTAATCAATTACTCCCTCATACAGCAGTTGTTATTTTTTGATTTTTTATAATTTATTTTTTAAATTTTGACTGTATATATTTTTGTTTGTATTATAAATATCAAAAAGTAAAAAATGAACAATCTTTTAAAAACGAATGAAATAGTTATTATAAATACTTTTATAATATAAGTAAAAATAATGGACGGTTAAAATTTGATACGAAATAACGAAACTACAAATAAAATAACTTTGTATAAAATCACATTCAACATCTCTCACACACACACACACACACGTCACTATCACCAAATCACGAAGTCAACGATCAGGTCAACGATCCTCTGGGGTTGAGCTCCGCCTCGAAAATGTCAACAACCACCACACACGGCGGCGGAGGGGGGAAGCTAATGCCGCATCTAGATGAGCAAAGCACCAAGGTGTTGAACTTAACAGTATTGCAACGAATTGATCCATACATCGAAGAGATCCTCATCACTGCTGCACACGTCACCTTTTACGAGTTTAATATTGACCTTAATCAATGGGTATTTTTCAATTTTTTATTAATTTGTTGATTGATTTGGTTTATTATGTTATTACTCCCTCCCTTTTTTTTATATCATTAGATTCGTCTTTGAAAATAGTTTCATAATATTATTTTCTGATAATTTTGGAACATATAGTTTAAGAATAATTGATGTTTAAAAGTTCATGCGATATTCGAAAGCATCAAATAAAAACGGAGGAGTATTGACCAATAGGTATTTTTCAATTTCCTATGCATATAGTGACTGATTCGTTGTTTTAGTGGTTAATTGTTGCTTATGCAGTTTGTTATTGTTAGATGTTTGTTAAGTAGCTGATTAATTAGTTGATTGATTTGGTGTTTTTTGCTGGTTAATTACTGATTATTGCTTTGTTATTGTTTATTGCTGCTTATTAACTTTTTTATTGTTGAAGTAAATAATTTGGTAGATTTTGATTTGCGATGGATTTGTTGAGTGATTTGGTGTTTTATTTACTGGTTAATTACTGCTTATCACTTTGTTATTGTTAAATTGCTACTCGCTCAATATGTTAGTCTTAATCACTTATGCACACGTCGCCTTCGACGAGTTCTGGATCGACCTTAATCAATGGGTATTTTTTCGATTTTGGATTAATTTGTTGACTGGTTTGTTAAGTTAGTGGTTAACTATTGGTTATTGCTCCGTTATTGTTGAATATTTGGTTACTCAATATGTTATTCTTAATCACTGCTGCACAAGTAACCTTTCACGAGTTTAATATTGATCTTAATCAATGGGTACTTTTTTTATTTTTTATTAATTTGTTGATTCGTTTGATGTTTTTGCTGGTTAATTGTTGCTTATTCAATATGCCAAAATAAATAAATAAAACTGATGGAATATTATTCAATGGGTATTTTTTCAATTTCCTATCAATATAGTGACCGATTTGTTATTTATTCACTTTTATTGTTAAATGTTTAATAGTTCGGTAGATTTCAGTTTGCAAATTAATTTATTGAGTGATTCGTTGGTTTACTGGTTATTGTTAATAGTTCACTTTTATTGTTAATTGTTGTTTACTGGTTAATTGTTGTTGATTCACTTTGTTAGGGTTAAATGCTAAATAATTCGGTAGAATTTATTTTCCGATGGATTTATTGAGTGAGTTGTTGTTTTGCCTGGTTCATTAATGATTATTGTTAAATATTTAGTTACTCAATACGTTATTATTAATCACTTCTGGACACGTCCCTTCTACGAGTTCAATATAGACCTTAATCAATGGGTATTCATTCAATTTCCAATGAATTGCTTGGTGGATTTGGTTTTTTATTGGTTAATCACATCACCTTTTGTTATATATACTTTTAGTGTATTATGTTGCTTCTGTGGCTATAGTATAGTTGATGTATAGAGATAATGTGGAGAACATGTTTCTGATTGCTGTTCAAATGAAAAATGTTGATTGTCCTTCATGAATTCTGTTAAGATTATGCCAATTGGGTGTAAGGCGAATAGATTATTGATTTGTTGACTTTCTTCTATGCCACTGAATACTGAACTGGTAGCTGTTTGCTTGCAGAGTCGAAAGGATGTTGAAGGGTCACTCTTTGTTGTCAAGAGGTGCATTTTGTATTGACTGTACTTCATTCCTGCATGTCCATTATTCTAGATCCAGAATATTACATTGAATGGTCGTGGAATTTTCTGAAATTATAATTGCCAAGTTGTATTATTATTTGGAGTTTTTGAGGATTTTGTCAAGCATTTTATCCAAGTTTTACTATACATTGCATATTGCTAAATCAATATTCTTATTGCCAATATCTTATTTTAGGAATGGTCAGCCAAGGTTCCAGTTTATTGTTATGAATAGGCGAAATACAGGTTTGTCTTGTTCTTCTTGATGGATCTATATCAACATGTTGCATTGGTTTACAAATTCCCCTGTGATGGCACTTTGAACTTCCGTTTGACCAAATTTCCAGTAATATTCAAGTTCATGGCAGGCAATTAAGAAATTAATAATGTTGGATTCATATTTACTTCAACACCTGTTAAAATAAGTGTTCATCTCCCCTAACTAAGAAAATGAATTACTTTAATCTCCATGGATTGAAGATGCATGCTTATGTTCTTCAACATTATTAAATATGAGTGGTGTGTCATAGCATGGCATATATTTATAAGGAAGATATAGGCCAGATGTCCCCGAAATGGGACTAGTCTGTCAGGTGACCTTTTATGTTGATGAGTGATGACTGTTCTCTGTGCTTCTAGTTGTTATGCTGTGGTGTTTATTACATCTACTATGCCAACAGAAAATCTTGTAGAGGATCTCTTGGGAGATTTTGAGTATGAAGTTCAACATCCGTATCTTTTATACCGCAATGCAGCACAAGAAGTAAATGGTATATGGTTCTATAATTCACGGGAGTGTGACGAGGTTGCGAATCTTTTTAGCAGGTATTAATTGCAACATTCATCTTTTATCTCATGTATAAATGTTATATGTGGATGTTTCTGCTAATTTTTTTAAAATGCTCAGTTTCCCTCATCGAGTCTTGTTCACTTTTGTCTACAGGTTACTTGGTGCATATGCTAAAAGTCCTCCAAAGCCACTAGTGGCTTCTAGCAAAAGGTAACATACTTAGTTTAAGAAGCACTGTCTGGTTAGAATGGGCTCTTTGAAGGATTTCATCCTAGTTTTTATGTAGAGCTGGATTGCTGTGTTCTTTTAATGCCCTTACGCGAGTGAACTATGTTCTGGTGGTATTTTGTTTTTCAGTGAGTTTGAGGAACTTGAAGCAGTGCCAACTAGTGCTGTCATTGAAGGACCACTAGAGCCTTCATATAATTCCTCTGCTACCAGAGACCTGCCTGACGATTCTCCTTTCGTGAACTTTTTTAGCGTGAGTCCATTTTAAAATGACAACTTAAATAAATCCAATATGAAGCAAGGGTGGTATTTGTTCTTCCTTTGACATATCGTTTTATTCTTCATATACTAGCTGAGCTAGGTGTGAAGTGTAGGATTGATAGCATAACTAATTAGTTTGACCTGCAATCACATTCTTTTGGTTATTATGCGATGCATGCTTTTCTTGAACATTTATGCCTCCCCTGTTATTTGGTACTGTCATATTAATTCAAGGAGACTATTCTTGTCGATACCATATGTTTTTATAATTTTTCCAGTTTATAGCTTATACTCCCTCAATCCCATTTTGGTTGACATATTAAAGTTTTTAGTATTCGAAACTGTTTTATTTGGGGTACCACTCACTGAACTACCACCTCTAATGGAATTATTAATTTTAGAGAAATTAAAACACGAGAATCAAAACAGGAAGGAGATAGTTGTTGAATTGTGATTTGAGAATTGTTGGAATGTTAACATCACGTTGAAACTGCTAATATTTTGTTCTCATTTTTTAGCTCTGCCATGAACATTGGGTACAATACATCCAGCACTGGGATTTCTGCTCAGCTTTATCAACCTACTGCATCTGCAGTACCCGCTTCTCATCCTCCCAGTATGATTCAATCGCAAGCACCAATCATTAAAGTTCCAACACTTCAAATGCCAACTCCTTCAGCGCCATCATTTCCTCGTCATGATGCTTCTGAGACAATCCTAAGCAATCGTGCCGACCTTGTCAAGCCCTCAAGTTTTTTCGTTCCAACTTCTTCATCAACAGCCCCAGCACAGCCAATTTCTTCATCTCTTCAAACTGGTGCTGCTCCTCATCCTCCTCTGGATATGCAACGTTCATTTGGTGCTCCTTTACTGCAACCTTTTCCACCCCCTACTCCGCCACCTTCTCTTACACCTAATTCTACACCTACTCCAAGTTACATCCCATTGACCAGGCAAAAGGTCCGAGAAGCTCTGGTGACTCTGGTTCAGGTAATAATTATTTTGTCAAGTTTCTTAAAGTTTCAGTACCCAATGTGAATATACTTCTATACGGAGTTCTAAACTATAAGGTAGTTGATCAATCATTAATTGGTTCAGTTTGAACTTCGATTTGATCCTAATCTACTTTATTTTTTCATATTTCAACAAAAAATTGTACCCAATAATATTACTCTAGCTATCTAAACCCTTATCTTTTATATTTGAACTTTACTTCAATATCGCCTGTAATTTTCCACCTCTTCTGAGAAATATACAAATAAACCGGGTTGGTTTGTGATTCCATATGTCTGAAATTAATGTCCGTGACTGTGTTTTGGTGATCATCTTTCAAAATAGTTGGTTACTAAGAATTTATATTCAAAATCAAATATCTATTTTCTTCTCTTTTGCCCTGTTTGGCGATGAAGTCATTTTTTTACTTTTACCCATTGAATCTTGTAATGTGGCAGGACAATCAATTCATCGACATGGTTTACCAAGCACTACAGAGGGCGAACCAATCATGAGATCTTGATGCATTTCCGCGTCCTTGTAGATTTTTCAATTCCCATAGGATAAGGTTTTTTTTTTTTGTATAAAGGATTTCTCAGTCAAGTTTATTATGAAGAGGTTGAAAAGTTGTGATTGTTTATTTTGTTGCACTGCTTTAGTCTGGAACATGCACTTATGTAGAATTAAGTGACTTCAATGTCTTGAATATTAGACTCAATTTCTCTCCATCTTCCTCTGTTGGTCTTTCAACAATTTCTACAGGTATCAATTACAATTTCATTTTCAAATAATATTTCTTATAGATAATTATAATGACAAATTGACAATGCCCAATATGAAAATTTGTTAACAATTCTTTTAGAAAGACATCTGGCAGCAATGGCGATATTTAATAAATGAGGGAAAGACCTTCCAACCAGAAACCAAAATACTATTCATAATTTAGAGATTTATTGTGTATCAGAAATTGGTGATTCAATTAAACAGATGAAGTAAATCATAAAGAAGGAACTACCATACAACTGATTTTATTTCGGTTCTGATAAGACCTTCGAACCGGAAACCATCACTGTTGCAGACTTCACATCGATCATTGTATATAATTAATTCATGGTACGATTTGCAATACATGATGTCAGAAGTTAGTTGACGCAATATATATATAAATGGAGACATAAAAGAATGTTTGAAAATTTCGTAATGATAAGTATATAAACATTGATGTCACCGTTAATAATACGACGACATGATGAATGATTCTTTCAACATGTCTCAGGAAGATCTAAGAAGATGCATGTGTACTTGAAGTATATTTAAATTGATAAAGAATTAAAATAATATTAACTTCTCCGACGATTACCGACTCTTTATTCCATACAAGTTGACTCGTAAGGAATGAAGCTTTATATTAAAGTGATTAAAATGAAAGTTATAATCACGTGTCGATTGAAGCTTGTCTGTGATTAATTTATTTCGCAATATATTTTAGAACATGATTATTAGAACATGAACCTCAAGCTAAGGGACCGTTAGTAATGTAACGGTTTTTAAGAATGATGCATGTGGGAACTTGACAACCTCTCAATAGTAAATTTATTAACCATCGCTCTCTCTGCTGGGGTGCAATTACATATTGGAGCTACTATTGCCGGCCAATCAATATTGATTTATTTCAATATAGCGTGCAAAAATAACTGAAAACATTCAACACAAACCCAATTCAATTAGAAAATACGGATTAATAATTGAGATAAATAAGTAATTAACCTGCTGATTTGGTTGAATAATATATACAGAAAAGTTCAAACATATTGAAACAACAGAAATAATAACACGACATGCATATAAATTTTAAAATACAAGATTTTACGAGTAACAGAAGAATATTTCATGAAAACACTGCACATTATTGGCAATAAATAGCTCATGAAATTATTTAAACTTAATAAGCTAGTTATCAAAAGTCTTCAAGTTCTATATTTTAATTAGGTAATATATATACAAAACACTTTTACAACATAATTAAATCCTTCATGCATGCATGCAACATACCTATGTACATAACATGAACCACCAAAATACAACAAAAATGGATATCCCAAAACCAACCCCCAAAACATCCATCACCTCTTCTCTTTTCAATTGTTTCTCTTTTCTTCTTTCTTTCATTTCCAAGAATTCTTTATACTTTCTCCTACCCTCTTCTTCCCTCAAATTCCCCCTTCCCCTTTTCCCCTCCAATGCTCTTTGCAAAATGACCAAACTATCCTTCCCATACATATGCACCCCCTCCATATCTTCAACCTCCAAGCTCACTTCCCTAATTTGCATTTCACCCCTCTCCGACCCGCCGCACATGACCACTACCCTAAATTGCACTTGACCTGACGTGGGTCCCTTGTGGATTGTCACAAAAGTCAACTGAACTTCCCCGGTCAACCAATGACGGTTGACCGAAACTGGCTTGTGTGATGATAAGTTTATTGCTGACCGTTGGATGGGGTCAATTATAATCCAGCTTAGTGACATGTCATCCATCAGAGAGTGACACGTGTCGTCTTGTTCTGGGTGGCATATATGAGTGGTGATGACGTCTTTTGGTTCTAGTAAGTCTATCCTGAATGGTGAAAAGCGGAACCATCCGGTTCCAGTTTCGGTTTCTTGAACTTTGGAAAATATTAGGGTTTTTTTGTGTTTGATATCAACGGTTGAGATTAGTTCTAGGGGTAGTGATGAATGGTTGAGATTTGATGATGTGAGTTCGGAATAATAGAGGGGATATGATTGGGCAAAAAAGGCTCGGGGCCCACCATTTACGAACTTAGAAATGAGGTGTTTGACACGTGGACTGCTTGTGGAAGGCCACGTGTCATTGCATGCCTTGAACCATAAATAGTCTTGGGAGCAAAGGTGGTGGAATGAGGTGGAGGAGGAGCTAGCCGAAGCGAGGGTGGTACCATCGAGTTTGGGGAGGATGTGGCACTCGATAATGTCGCGGTGGAGGGAGGAGAAAGACGTAGCTCCGCCTTGTTCCTCCGTGGTTGAACTGGTGATTGTTGGTGGTAGATTGCCTCCCTTGAAAATTGATGACATTTTGGTTTCAAACTTTTATGTAGCATGGTCTATGTAAGGCCGGGACTAATATATACTATCCTAGTATCAGATGTGCTTTGAGAAATTTTAAACTATTTGCAATGCGGGCCAATGATTTGGCACAGAATCAATAAGCAAGTTCAAGAAAAGATTATTTAAAACATTAATAGTGGGATATGGCTAGCTAGTAGGTAAGGAAAATACATATTACTAGTATAGAGTAGGGATAAGTATGGAAATGAAGTCAAAGTTATGGTATATTGATATGGTTGCAGTGGGATGATTTCTGAAATTGAAGTGACTGGCAGCAATTGATTTCCTTTTTTAATTCGAAAAATAAATGTGGTAAATGTGGATGTATCATATGATGAGTGGAAATTATTTATGTCTTGCACTTGATTGGGGTACCTACTATTTAGAATTCCAAGATGAACGGATAAAGGTCAGGAGATATTTTTTTTATAAATAATTTATAATATTACTCAAAAGATATATGTTTGTGTAGATAGTGAAAATTCATTAAATTTTAATTAAAAATGATTGAGACTATTTAATCAAATTAATTAAAATTGAGCCACTAAAAAAATGACTTACCGCAGTTAGGATTCTCAATCGGAGTCTAAATTTAATGTAGAAACCCTTGTATAATAAGGGTTTCTGGGAAATAATCTGAATTAAAAAGTTGAGCTAAATTTAGGGTTGAGCTAAAATCCCTGTTTTGGCCCAGGATAAAATTGGTCCCTAGGGACTAAAATTGAAGCTCCAAAAGTTTCGGGGTTCAAAATGGAGACTTGAGGAAGTTATGTAGTTTTCAAAATCAAAGGGCTTAAAGGAGTCCGGGTTCAATATGAAAATATATTTGACCTAGAAAAAGATCTGGAACCTTCTTTTCTCATGAAAATTGGAGCCCCTTTTTGATTTCTTGGAAGAAAATTACTTCCTAAATCTCAGGCGATGAGATCTTATAAAGTGTGGTTAAGATCGTGATCGCGAAATTAAACAGCAATCGAAGCAAGCATTGAAAGCCCGGAACCCTATAAATATCCCCACAAATTTTGAAATTCATCATCGCATTCGCATCCAAAAAACACGAGAAAAATACGAGAGAAAATATGTGAGATTTCTCTAAAGTTAATCTTTTAAGCATAATGAAACACCACAGGTGGTTGGAAAATACTTCCAAGTGTCCTAAATAGGCGCCTAAAATAGAGGATTACTGCACAAATGCAGTAATTCTTCAAGTTAGAAGTAAAATCGTTTTGACGCAGAATACCGGGAACGCCGAATATTCGGGAATAAAAATTTAAAAGCACACGATTATTCATAAATTTTGTATGAATACGAAAAACCTCGGGGTTTTAATTCCTTCGAAGTTCGGATATAGGAAATACGTGAATATCAGTCCATAAATTTGGAAAAAGATCCCGAGGCGAGGTAGTATGCTTAAGGCCCTGTTTGAGTTATTAGTGCCACCCAGCGAAAGAGGTGGGGATCACTGGCCGCTTGGTACGTCGTGTCTGACAGCCAGGCTACCCGAGGCCTGCATGGTATAAGCTAGAAGCATATAATTGCTTTACGGCTTAAAAATCAAATCAAGTGACGAAAAATATCATTAAAATTACAACCAGCATTAAGGCATTTGTGGCCTGAAACTATAAGCTTGAAGTGATTAAATCTCACTAAGTCCCATTCTACATGACAATAAGTTGCTAAGGCCTGGTAATTTTAAAATCGGAAGCATACAGTGCTAGAAAACTGAAATCAAATTCAAGTGAAGTCAAATCTAAAACAAGTTCCTCTTAAATCGCTCTGACGATAGGCTGCTTAAGGCATTTGTAGTACCAATGAAGCATCTGATTAGCGATAAATTTAACTTTCTGTCGCTCCATCACGACCCACGAGAGCTCGGAGTTCTATACAAATCAAGTCCCATTTAAAAGGTATGTATCTCGAGCTACAAAGTCAAATAACAATGCTTAAAACTACTTTCAGTCCGCGAAGCGTAAACCTGACTATACGGTCCTAGCAGGGGCATCTCTTAAGTCCCATGCAAAGGTGAAATAATAAATCCCAAACTCCACCTTCTTGAAGACACTTGGAAGTAAGTCCGTCAATCTCATATAGACGGAGATGCAGTCAAAGGAATCAGGCGGTAAATCAACACGAGGAGGAATACACTCACAGGCTCATATATCAATCGGGAACCGATCTTAAGTCCGTAGACCATGATACATATCTAGGCTGCGTAGAGCTCATCCAACCAAATCCAAATCAAATCAAAAATTCGAGCTCGAGCTCGAATCAAAATTTCGAGTCGAGCCCGAACTTATACTGACTCGCCTCGAAGACCAATCAAATCGAAACAAGCAAGGCATCTCTCACAAATCGTCAATGGCTTAGGGACTCGTAGTTTAGACGGTCGATCTCTTGATTTGATAAAACCTTTACAACGAGAAATTTTCCCTACGATTAAATTTTATTTTATACCCCTTTAAATAAATATAAAAATTCTTCTTTGCATTATAGTTTGTAACCTTCAAAATTATTTCAAAGTACTGAATTGAGTATTATTTCTACTCTGTATATTATTGTTATTAATGTCAACATGACATTGTTAAGAATTAGTTGGAAAAGGAAAGGATATTATTAACAGTTTCATCCAAACATTTAAAACTTTTATATTTACTAATAAATATTCCACATATATTTACTACTACAAAATATATTTAGGTAGCGTTCAAAATAACTCTTAGAGTAGCAACTTTTTGGTAGCTATCAAAAAGTATACAAAACCCAGTGAACTTTCCACTTAAATAACACTTCAGCGAGAAATACTCACCTTGGTGTCACTATATTATCTGACTCTTAAAGTGCTATTTTAGTTGTCTATAAAGTGTTACCTAAGTTTCGCTAAGGTAACTCTTTTTTGAGCAGCTACGCTAGCGGTCCATTAGCGCTACTTAGAGTAGTTAATAATGCGCTATCTAAGTGTTAATATATGATATTGCTCTTTTAAGCTTCTCACAAGTTAGCACACTTTTTAATAAGGTAGTGCTTTTTAAGTGCTACATTTATGATCAATAAATTGAGATGCTATAATTGATATTGTTCAAATACATTTGGAATTCATTCATAATATTACAAAACTGAATTCATCTAGTGCAACATACAATTAACAAATGTAAATGAAAGAAATGAAATTAATACAAATTTATACAAATAACAAATTCTCTTTGTTATTGTGTATCTAAATTATATAGAAATAACATGGCGGGATGAACACTTTCGGATTGTAATGCGTCAATCGGTTTATTAATTAAGCCCATCACCTGAAATGAATTGATACCAATGTTAAGATTTTAATAAAGTAAAAAAAGTTGATAACATAAATATATTTTTAAAATTATATATATATAAAGATTTCATCCTTGCATCGTCAATTTTCCTACAAAGAATAACAATTCGAGTTGTATGCATAAACATACATTACATATATTTGTCTGCTCCATACATGGTGCAATGAAAATACAATAGGCGTAATTAGCAACATTCTACCACAGCTGGTATCACAGTTAAACCAAGAACAATAAAAAATCAAGATATGTACAATAGTCTATCAAATTGAAAGTGCATAGGTCTCCAAATGTGTAGTACGAAGTCCTGCAAGAAGAACCATCGTTTCAAATTATTACATTTACATGCTATTAATCATATGATAACAAATTGAGTTGTAAAAGTTTTAATAATAAAGATAGATCTCATGATAGTAACTCCAAGAAATTAACAAAAGAAATCATTTTATTGAAATTGGCAGGAATAATAACAAAACCCATATATTAAATTAAGAAATAAATGCAAAGCTGAATTAATATCGTTGGGATCAGCCAGAAATTTATTAATTTATCGATAAATTAATAATTTATTAATTTAAAGAGTTTTTTTAATAAAATGAACACATGTACATTCAATGACTTGTTGAATTTATTGAGATTGATTTAGAAGATGTAGAAGCATCTAGAAAATATCGAAAAATAGTTAAATGCAAGAAGATAATAAGGAAATAGTATTAATGAAGATAATGATACGGTAGCTTTCAAACCTGTTCCGCGAAAGGAAACACTTTTAGGGTCTAAAACTCTTCAAAACGTTATGTTACAATTCAAAAACACCAACCTTGAAATATTGGATGCAATAGAGATGAGCTCCAACAAGATTTGAATTATAAAAGAAAAGCGAGTTAATTGTGATGGTCCCCGATTAAGTGTGGTCTGAGTTGCACTTTTCGTCAAAATGTAAATTATTGCAACAATGAGGTCTAGATATTTACGAGGTCGTATTTTAATTCCTAAATTAACCCGGCGTCGTTATAATTCTGGTTTGCACATTTTGGGGTCAAATACAATTTTGAAGTGTTTTGTGTGTTATAAGTTATAGCGTTGCGTAAATAATTACATATTGAGTGTATAAATGGTTCTCATTTGGTCCCTAACACTTTAATATTAATTAATTTAATTTGTAATATTTGAAAAGTATGTCTAGATTAGGATTTTAAGGTATATATTAAAATTAAATATTTTAAGATAATTAATATAATATTTATTTGAAATATTTTTAATATATTAACTTTGAGTAGAATTAATATATTTTATTTACATAAGTTTATTATCACCATATTTTAGATAATTATAATATTAATTTAAAATATTTTAATATATTTACTTTGAGCTAGAATTAATATATTTTTATTTATAAGTTTATTATCCTCTACATATTTAGATAATTAATATAATATTAATTTGAAATATTTTAATATATTAACTTTGAGTAAAATTAAAATATTTTATTATAAATTTATTATCCTCCCCATATTTATTATGAAATATCGTAAAATTTTTCTATGCATTAAATATATATCGATCTATATATATATTAGAGTTATAAATAAATTAAAAAATACATTTATACTAAATATATATTTAATGTAACCTATATAAATTTAGTGATTATATAATATAAAACAAATATATAATAATTCGAGATTTGAAGATTTATATACACTAACAAAATCAACGTCGTTCTATAATAAATACTTTATTATAAACATTCTTTTATTGAATACTTCATAATAAATATTATTGGATAACAAACTCATAATAAGATATATTAAGTTATTCAAAAGTTAATATATTTAAAATATTTTCAAAATAACAGCTATAATAATTATTTTTAAAATATTAAAATTTTAATATATAAAGGTTAAATCTTAATCTAGAGATATTTTTTAAATATTAAAAATTAATTAATATTAAGGTGTTAGATGAGACCAAAATGAGAACCCACGTATACTAACAAAATCACATCATTCTATAGTAAATAGTTAATGTAAACATTCCTTTATTGAATATTTCATAATAAATATTGAGGATAATAAATTTATAATCAAATATATTAATTTTACTCAAAGTTAATATATTAAAATATTTTAAAAACAAAATTATATTAATTATCTTAAAATATTTAATTTTATATATACCTTAAAATCTTAATCTAGAGATATTTTTTAAATATTAAAGTGAAGTAATTAATATTAAAGTATTAGGGGGATCAAATGAGAACCATTTGTATACTATATGAGGACTATTTTGCAACATTAGCTTACAAAATACAGAGATAATTTTAAATATTATAAATTAAAGTAATTAATACTAAAGTGTTAGGGACCAAATGAGAACTATTTGTACACTAAGAGGGATTATTTCTGCAACATTACAACATACAATATACAAAACTCTTCAAAATTGTATTTTGACCCTAAAAATGCGCAAAACCGTTAAATTATAACTGTACAATTAATTTAGGGACTAATCGTAGAGTGTCTGATATCTGGGGCTAATTTGGTGCTCGGCGTTACCCTTCTTGGGGCGAAAGTACAGCTTCGGCCACACTTACTAGGACTATTCTTTGAAATTAACTCAAAAAGAAACAACTATAGATTCATATGTTTATTAAGTTGTAATATTATTTTTTTAGAATTATTAATTTATGATTTTCTTCAGATCCTATATTATAAAGGGATTTTTTAAAAGTATTATCTTATTATTTATCGATTTTGAAATTTTTAACGAGGCCCAATCTAGGGTGAACAAATTATTATTTTAGAGACTTTATTAATTTACCGAGTATTAATTTATAAATTTTTTACTATATTGGGGATGGAGGGAGTATTGGATATGTAACTTGACACTTTTTTTATTTCAATTGTTGAAATGTAATACCATCTCATCACACAATAATTTAGATACACATATTCTTTATTAAGTAATTTTTGGATTAGAAAGTTATTTTCAATTTATAATTGATCAATTATCACATAAAATTTTAGTATGGAAGTAGACTAATTTATTTCCATTAAAATAATTGTTACTTGCTGAGAATTTTGAAATAAAAATTAGAACTATTAATTATTGAATTGTTATAGGAGTTCTTTTTAAATTTTAGAAATATATTTTTCTGGGCCAAAAATATTATAATAAAACAATATAATTAGTAATGTAAAGGAAAAAAAAATATAAATTACGACTTTTATAAGTGGGGGCTAGTGATATATCTAAATTAGGAGATGTGTGATCTTGATTACCTTAAGCTTTTCAAAAGTCTAGTGTTTTTTTATATAAGGGGTTTGACTTGTTTCAAACTTTCTAGAAAACTCCCCACAAAAATAGTTGGTATGAACGCCAATAATATCGTTGACCCAGTGAGACACAGAGAATAAAAGGCTTCTAACAATATATATACATCCAGTACAATTAATCTTAACAATATACAATTATACATCCACATTCCACAATACAATTAATCTTAATTGTACATCATTATCAGCTGTCATCTTCATTGGTGAGTTCAATTTAAAAATCAAATCAAGAAAGAAACAACGTACCGTAACCTATTCGATAAGTCACTTTATATCAAGTGGATTATTAACTCACCTTAATTTGTCAATTATCATTATGGCATATAATATTCTATCCTTACCTTTTGCTGACTCCACTTATGGAATTGTGATAACGCTTCACGAACGATAAATTGGAATCTTCATAGTACCTATCAAGATGAAATAGGAATCCGTTTTTGCAACCCTTCATCTACTAACATCCATGACGTTTTCTTTGTCATTTTATCTTTACTTTCCGTCCCTTAAGATTGTCATCTTTAATTTTAATAAGTTGAGTTTTGAATTAAAATAACTTCTTTTTTTGATAATTTGCATTATATTAAAGAGAAACATAAGTACATAAGAGTTCATACAAACCATTTTTGAGGAAAGTATAGAATCTTTAACTAACATTTAGACCTATTACAAAAGCCATGAGGGATTACGAAATAGGTCTAAATGAGATAATCTATTAAAAAAGGTCACAGAAAGCTATTTAAAAATGCTACCAATTTTTTATTTATGCGTTAAATGCGTTTTGTATATAAATTAAAGGGAAAAAAGATAGTCAAAATCACAGATTAAAATCTTAGAAGTGACAATTAAAACTATATAATTGGTTGGTTTGATAATTTTATATAAAATAAATTAAAAACTACGTTGAAAATGTAGATGTAAATTTACATGATGATCGAAAAATATTTTTGAAACATGAAATTCGGTACAAAAGCCGGGATGGGGTAAATGCGACTACAAGTAGACATTGTATTGATCATAAAGTTTGTTAATCTTTTTAATCATGAAAAAGGCAAATATGATAATCTTTTAAGGTGGATGTAGTAATATTTTTCTAGTTGTAGTATATTAACATCTGTATGATCAGGTTGATGTGCTCATCAAAATTTGGAGTTGTCATGACGTTATTGTCTCCGGAACCAAACTTGAATTGGACTGATAGTCCATATCAAGCTCAGGTTGATGGGTCATTTGGGGGGAAAAGTTATTTGGTTTTCGAATTATATCAACCGAAGTTCTTTGGGCTGAAACTTGGTAAGAATCTTGACATATTTGGTGAAAGTTTCTTTATTAGAGGACATTTATGGATGTCCCAAACTCAATTGTTTTTAAGTGGTCATCATGGGAGTTTCAATGATAATTATGTCCAACAAATATGATCAAATGCTCTACTGAATCACTAAAGGTTTGGCTAGCATGATTGTCAATCAAGAAAGTGACAAATTGGGGACATGGTTAATGATCTAAAAAGCCACTATCATAATCTAAACAGGTGGATTGTGTTATTCTGTATGAGAGCTAAAAAGCTAGGAAATAAAATATTTACAATGTTTCCATAATGTGTTTCGCTCATAGTGAATACACTTCCATTTGCCCTTTAGTCTTGTACACATCATGTAAGATCACTTTTGTGCATTTGCACATTTTGCAGGCAACTTCATTTGGGGGGCATTCTGCTATCTTGGTTTACATTTTTCTAAGAAATGCACCAGCTCTGGTTTGTTGCTCTTCCAATTTTCGCTTGTTTCCCAATTAATTCCAATTGATCTTATCGAAGAACGTGGTCCTCAAATCGAAGTTATCATCCATCTTTCGTCATGACCTCAACTCATTGCCAAATCCAGATGAAACGAGATTAGCATACACAAGTTCGTTCCATGTGTCCGGGACTCCAGGCAGACACCAGTGGCTACAATCGTGTGGTGCGTTTGCTGGAGTGCCTGGTTCGCGATACTTCGAAGGATGACCATCATTTCTCAACTCAGCCAAATATGTGATATTCAAGAACCTAACACTCTTTTCTTCAGCCTCCATTTCCTTGACAATATTAGAAATGTGTTTATTGTACAATGGTTCTGGCTCCAGCTTTGTACGATTTGTTTGTGGAGCAATATCAGCATCACAATGTCCACCAGCATCCCACGTTCCATCCCTGAGATAAAAAATTGAATTTAGTAGTTGCCCTGTTTAAGCAGGAGTCATGAAATGGGACACGAAAATGAGCCATCGACAACATTTTTATCGGAAATACCTTCAAATATGGGAAGTTCTAAGATTGAATTTCAATGTAAACTTATGTTCCAGTTACCTGTAATGTGTTGGGGCGTAACTTCTGAAGAAGATTAGGCTATTTTGAGTTGCTAGTTTTTCCATAACATATGATTTCCATGTATATAAAGACCTTCTGAAAGCCTCCATGACATCCATGGTCATATTGACTGATTCTCCTTCCCTGAAATAGATTCCCCTGAAATTACAAAAACCATATAATTGTTTGTTAGTTGGAGACCTTAATTACTTGTCTAAACTAATTCAATGCTTACTATGCAAGTATGACAATATGTTTTGCCTTATTAGGATTTAACTAAATCACCTGGCAAAATTTAATCAGATATTTGATTTTAAACATGCGATTTAATCGAGCTCGGATTCTCTCAAGTTTCATTCCCTACGACTGAACTCGACATAATAAACGCCAAACAAAAAATAAAGTTGAGATGAGTTCATACATTTTTGATGTTTTGCCTTTGTTCCACCAATGTCCACAACTGAAAACGAGAACATCTGCTCCAATCCATTTACTACTATACCAATGTAGCTTATCGAGCCGAACGGTACCCTTAACTTCTTGTGATGCATTTTTTGGAGGCCTATCAAGAACAACTAGAAATGGGGTTCTATAATATTCAACAGTGAGATTGAATTCTTGAAATCTGATTGACAGAAATCCCTTATGTTTGGTTATGGGATTTCCATTCTCTTCATACACAGAAGTTATGTTGGAAACTCCTTGTGTCATCATGCATATCAGAGATTCCCACTGGTTTCTTGCAATTGAGTCCCCTGAAAATACTATTCTTCTGTTTTTGCCTCGTTCAAGAAGTTCACTAGCATTAAATCTGCAATTATTTATCCAACATCTTAAGCAACAACTGGGGACATAGTACTAATTAACCATTAAAACATATATTGATCATTTATTGATGATTTGCTGCCGACACTAGTTCATACAGATTCTTGATTAAATATGAAAATTCAAAGTTGACTTGTGAACAAGTTATTGGCGCCACTTTAAATGCTTAAAAGCCAAAGTATTTTTTATTCCGATGATGAACAAAACGAAAGCAAAACCAACCAAATTCTACTAAGCCTACATTAGTTAATGATAATAATGTAAGTTTCCTTTCTTTGACTATGCTAAGAATCCATGAGCGCTAATACTAAAACTAAATGCCAATAGGAGTGTAGCTCATGATCATTCATGAGTTCTAATATCTTCCTGCACGTGTAATCCATATATAATCAACTAGCGGGACTACATGTCATAAGCTTAAATCAGGATTAGCATATGATAGCATGTTAAGAACACTAAAACAAACAAATTGACAATCGATAAATGACCGATAACTTTATGAATTCAACTAAAAATACTCGTATCAATAAACTTTATCTTACAATTCCCTCCTAGATCGTAGTCAAACATCTTTTTGTTACATAAAAAATCCCAATTACGTTGTTTAAATAACACACTATTGTACTTACTAGTCACTACCATATCCCCTGGATTGAATCCTGAAAAATCAATATTGTATATTTACTTATATGTCAATAATATAGTACTACTACATACTGCTACCAAATTTTAATACTACATTACTACTAAATCAAATACTATAACACGATTATTGATAAAGCATAATACATTCAACTAACATATATATAAGTATTTAACAACATGCAAAAAACCATGAAAACAATAAATTAAATTGAGTACCTAGGAAGATCACAACCTTGTGGTTGCCACCTCCACTTTTGGAATTCCATATCTCTCCGGCCACTTCCTCGGCAACGAAAGCCAGGATCCAAGAATGGACAATTTTCAGTGTACTTTTGCATTTGGTAATTTTCATCCCAAACCCATTGTCCAACTGAATAATCACAAACTTTTCCAACCACATGTTCATTATTATTATTTGGAAAGAATTGTGAAAAATACAAACCAATTCCATGTAATGACCCTGGCTGAATAGGTCCAATAATGTTACATGAGATTATGAGAATGGAAAATAATGAAAAAAATATCACTGCATGGGTAATATCTTTTCTTGAAAATAATGGTAAGGAAAATATGTGAAACTTTTCTGGTAAATGAAAATGATGAGGAGGTTTAAGATGCATGATTATGAATGATATTAATTAGTTGATTAAGAAGGAGAGGAGGAAGATGAATGAGAAGGGAGGCAAATGTGGAGGTGAATTTGGTAGTGTTTGGTGTATATGGAAACAACCGACGATTTGAATGGATAGTTTGATTAAATTAATTCATTTGTATATTCTTATCATTTAATTTTACGAGACTGGAGGATCCAGGGCCGGAAGTTTCGTTATTATGGATAATATCATTATATTGATCCCCACAAATCTATCATATAAAATATAATCATTTATGTATCTTTCATCAAAAGCTAATACCTATATCCTTTATAAAAAGTTGGAAATCGCCGGCGTAAATTCGTAGCGTTGTTAGCATGTTAAATAAGAATTAAATCGCGGGATGTGTTTGATTGGCCGTCTACCCAGGTATTTATAAATAGCCAAACAAATACGAGGATTCTTTCGTAGGAGGAGTCGAACATCTGTGAGAGAAAGACCGTAGATGTCGCAATGGCCTCTAGAAATTTCTTTCTGGAGTTGAGTTATCTTACCAAAAACTTTCACTTATATCTTTATGAATGGACTAGTTGTTTCTTTATACCGACGATAGGGTTCAATATTCCCTCCGTTATTTTACTTATTATTCTATATTTTCTAAACATATTTATGTCTACTTTTTCTATTACATACCTAGACATTAAATGTGTATGACCATTTTTTCTTCTTTACTTTGAATATTACATGGTCAGGGTGTTTATTGAATGTTTTAGATTTACTCACTTTTATAAATAAAGGATATACAAGTTAAAAAATATTATTTCTTAATTATTGTGCTAAAACTCTAGCACGTCAATTTAAAAAAACGGAGACAGTATTATTTCATTTTGATGGTCGAAATAATCATTAGATTGTTTATTTATTACTCCGTATCTATGTGCTAATTTGGTAAAAAATTTCACCTAAATTCATCTATTCACCTCACCTTCACCAATCCTCAAAGTAGATTTTATTCTAATTAATTACGTTGATGATAAGATTAACGAAATCAAATAACATTTTAATACATTCACGTTGTTGCACTTGTCTTCATTCCGGTTCATTAAAAAGTGTGGAAACCGTATTTAGGCGCCTCGAGTCCACACCTTGGGATTTCGAGGAGGAGGTGAATCATGGGATGTCTGCTCCAGTAATCGAGGACGGCTTCATTTAAGCCCAAAACTTGTCTGAGATTAGAAACACGTGACTCGAACTACGCCGTATGAAGAGGTTAGGTGTTGACATTGCTTGCTCTACATTTCCTTTCTGAGTTGGTATAAAGTAGACTTCATTTCCGTTCATTGAATCCCGTACACGCCGCTTGTAATGGTTGTTGAATACTCGATCTATTTTTCTTTTTGGTGTCGTTTTATGATTTGTACATGGAGTGCAAAGAAAGAAAAAAATAGTCGAAAAGTGCATTGAAAGTATGCAATGACAATCAATTGAAACAATATCATTGGTTGGTTATTTATTTGAGAAAAAATAGTCGAAATGCATTCAAATGTAAAAATGTTATTTATTATGTTAAAAGCTCTATTGTAAAAAATAAAATAAAAATAGTAAATATGGAGGGCGAGGTGATAATATTGAATGTGTTAGAAATAATGGCTTAAAACCTTCCTTTTTGATTTATTATACTAAATCTATTAATTGACAACTTAATGATCACTAATGATTCATATTAGTGATGTTTTCATCCCGACAACTATTCTTAAACAATCATATTTTCCTCTTTCATCAAATATTTTACCTTATATGCTCATCATTTGTCATTGTTGTTATCACTTCATGTTCCAACAAAATGAACTTAATATCAAAAAGATTGTTTGAGATGTTTATAATTAGTGAGATTAGAAATAATTTATATTTTTAAGATAGTAATGATTTATTAGCAAACTGAAAAGTATTTCTTGATGGATCAAACTAAAGACAATAATAAGACCATGATATTGAAGTAAAATAATAAAGTAATTACTCTAATTATCAATTATCAGCAGCTCAACTGGATTTTTTTACCATACAAGAAATAATTGAGGTCAATATTATTTCCCAAGCTTTACAATGTTTCCAATAAATCCTTGTAGTATGGGGACAACCAATTTTTGATAATATTAATCTCTTGTCTTCTAACATCTCTTAGCCATTCTGGATCTTCATTTGATGAGAATCGAAGATCAACATGGTGAGCCCCTGTTATCACATAGGGAATTTTTCTTCATTTTAATTGTGTCAATGATTTAATGATCTAAATAAAAGAATGAACAAAGTCAACCTTCATATTTGCCTTTTTTGGACTCTACTCAAAGTGTACTAACCTTCTTTTGCAATAATGGCAATTAGGCTTTCTGATATATTCTTCAAGACCCTGAAATAATTCAAACCAACTTTTTCTTAAATGATCTCCTTGATTGTGTGTCAATTGTCATTCTTTAAGATTCTATTATATATTAGAGCACTAAATACATTAATAATTTAGTTTCTTAAAAGTGATGAAACTTTCATTCTAACAGTCCCCACGCGCTCATATTCTTAAGCAATACAAAAGAAGTAAATGGTGAGATGTGTTTCGTGTCAGGGACCGACAATTTTCAGGTAAAAAGAATGCTTACCCTCCACCACTCCATGGATCTCTTAATCCATTAAAAAAGATAATGTTGCTCCCAAATCTCCCCAATGATCTTTCAATATTCTGCACAAATACAAAAAAACAGTTAGATATTTGTGACGAAATACTCCATACATGATTTTATTATATATATGTGAAAAATTTATCCACCCACATGGCCACCAAATTCAGTGGTAATCCAGTTTGGTCTAGGCTCAACATTGAAGTTTTGTTTGCAGTATTGGCGCCTATCGTTGTAGTCCCACGTCGAGGCAGGAAATATGCTGTCTTCATTGTTTCCATCTGTAGGCATTACCATCTGCGGCCTGCGCCTAAGGTAGAGATAGGTAATTGAGACCTCCCCATTGTAATTAGTGGCGGATTTGAAGGGTATTCCTAGCATGCACACGAATACTCAAAGTCGCGAAAATAAAAAATCTTAGTTGGACCATGGATGGTTAGAACTAATTAACCACGTCCCCCGCCACTAATTGTAATTAATAGTGAGGTTTGTAGTATTGTTTGGTACACGCCTGCCAAGTCCACCCTCCGAGACCATGTGGATCAGAGTGATCCTCTAGATCAAAGCACTTAACATTCCCACTAGAGTTGTAATAGATGTTGACAGACTTGTACAACTTCTCCAATGTGTCCTCCCCTGGTCTTGGATCCTCAATTGCTTTGCACATCTAGCAGAAACAATTATCGTTATGGCCAAATGTCGAGTGCCAACAATTCAAGTATTGACATCGTTTTTTCAGACTGTTTCGACAAATTAAATGAAACAAACCTGTTTGACGGGATATGCTGGCATCAGATTGAGGAAATTTGAGGGGGTTGGATAATCCGTCATGGCTGTGTAAACGTATGCAGTTGAAATCCAATTTGCTAGAGCTTCTGCATTTATATAATTCCTGTTCACAAATACCACATACATTTTCTAATTTTGTTTGTGTAAATCATCACTTGTACAAGGACATAAGTATAGTTAGTTTAGCTTACTTGCAAATTCTGAACGACTTTCGGAGTTTTTCTAGTCCTTTGGGATGTTTAGCAGTTTCTTCAATAAGTTTCCATGACCTTTTGATGGTTTTATAGCAAGTCTCTCCTTCACTCTTTTTTCCAAGAAACAGAGAAGTTTCAAATAGTAGTAAGTCACAATGAGGTATGTAATAGACAAAATAAGTCTTGAATTCATTTTTATGAATATAAATTTTATATGAAAAATACCCTGAAGTCTTGAGTGATGATGTTGTTGAAACTATAAGGAGAGGTAATGTTCTCAAAATTCAGAATTGGAGCAGAGGAAGCCAAAGCTCCGATGGCGACATGAGGGTACTTCAGCCTGAACCATGCAGCCAACACTAATCAAGAAGGCAATGAATTAGAAAACAATATACATTATTGAGATCAACTAGTCATTATCTATAAAATTCGTCAAATGAGATTAAGTCACGAGAAATTAAAAAAGAGTAAAAGTAGACGATTTTTTTGAAATGGACGGAGTATTGTTAGAAGAGAATATCATACTTCCTCCATAGGAACCACCAAACACCACCACAGGGCAGTCTATTGCTGTCAAATTCTTCTTCAAATCTATAATCAAAGTCGCGTAATCCGCTAATGCTTGTTCTGAGCTCAAATATCCCAGTGTGCTTGCATTACTATAAGCCACATCTTTATCTCCCCCATATGGAATTGACTTTCCATAATACCTATGCTGCCCATTGCATAGAGTAAAGTCAGTTGATAATAATGCAAGGTCCTCTCAACTACGTAACATAGTCTCAAACTCACAATGACGAACAATGTAACTACTTGTTACTTCGTTTTTATTTGAATAATCTATTTATATATAAGATATGTCATTCAAATAAAACACGAAATATGAGAGGATTGTAAGAAGCATGGAATTGTCCCCTCGTAAATTTTTATATTTTCCTTCATTTGTCTAATATTAATTCTTTCGCCAACTCTTAGATAAAAATTCTGGTTTCGTTGGATTTACATACTCTTAAATGGGTTGGAATCATATTGAAATGATTATACATAGAATAGATTATTGGAGATTCATACCTATAAATAAAATGGACTGGCAAGATTAAAAATAACATATTTACAAGTTATAAAGAAGTGTAGATACCTCAATGAAAACTAGAAGAGCTTTGAAATGGGGGGCAATCTCAAACAAGAAACCTGTATTCTGTGTGAACCACTCTATGTCCCCTTCATTTCCAGTATAAACAAAGATTGGAAAATTACTAGAATTAGCTACACCCCCCCATAACTTATCATTAACTAAATATCTTTGCTGAAATGTTTGATAACTTTGTGGATTATAATTGAAATGATCAAGAATCTGTGTGAAGTACTTGGTTTTGTATAGCTTGTTATTGCTAGTGGAAGTAGAAAATGGATTCTCTGGATGAATAATGGAAGAGGGGAATCTTGGAATAAATTTGTTATATGAGTAGACACAAGAAGTATACAAGGTAATGAAGAGAAAAATGATTAAATTCATTGTAGCATTTAATTTGGTATGAGGAATTTTTTGCATCAAAGATGAGAGAAGGTTTGACCCTTCGGTGCACAGTTTGGTCAGTTTTGAGGATTGAGTTGATGATAGAGTAGTATGTCACAATCAGATTAAACTATAAATAATTCTTGGTTCGATTGTTGATAATTACCGTATAAAAGTTTCATTCTAAATAAATTTTTTGTAGGTATCAAACGCTCACTTTTAGTTCGATTGTTGATAATTACTGTGTAAAAATTTCATTCTAAATAAACTTCTTGTAGATATCAAACGTTCACCTCTAATCTCTAAATTATAAGTTGGCATAATTTAACTCCTTTGCAAACTTTCATGGATACATCTAATCTAATAGGTGGTCAACCTTTCTTGGACACCAAAGAAAAGTAGGCTTATTGTATTGTTGAGCATCTTTGGAAAATTTTCACTTGAAGAGATAGAAGATACTTTGTAGTTGGGTATGCTCTGGGTTGTGGGTCCGTGACTTTGAAATGATGATAAAATACTGAATATTCTTGGATGCTGAGCAGTGGCACACCGCACATGCTTGTCTGTTATGCCGAAAGAATACTATAGCCTATAGGGAGGTGGTGGGGTTTTAATGTTTTATGATAGTGTGATTGGTCCAAATATGAAGAATCATGGCTTCAATCGAAGATAAGTGATTCAAATCAACAGACTTCATATGTAGTGAATCAACTCGATCGGATTCGTTATTTGCCCCATTGAAAGTCCAAAAAAAAATAAGATTCAATGTCTATTTTAGAATTTCCTTTGAAATATTAATCTTCAAGGAGATTTTTAAAGGGTAAGATTACGGTACAAACATCTGTTAATGTTGGTGAATGACGGTCTCAGACGCTAAACCCGAGTGATGCGGCGAGACGACGAGGTTGTATTACGGAAGTTAAAAAAAACTAATAATTCATATATGTAAAATTAAATAAAACACAATACTAATTTCAGAATGTCAATGTACAATTTCAACAAAAAAGTGTATATATACCATAATATATTACTAGTTCGTTCACTTCAATATACAATTAAACAAAATTATAGCAAAAATTAGAATACCCCAACATATACAGTAATATATACATATAGTAATATATCAAAGAATTTGTTGACTATCAAGATATACAGTAAATCATTATACTAGTTGTAATTGACAACTTTGCTATCAATATATAAAATACTCCGTAATATATTAGCTCTATAATTGAAGCACTAAAATCTAGTTTTAATATATTGAAAAGAGTTCTAATTTTTGCTTACATATTGTCCAAGTGAAATCGATATTCTGTAAATAGAGGCACTGATGACAACAATGAGCAGCAAAATTGAAGACAAAAAAGAGAAAAGAAGAAAATGGAGAGAGAAGAGAAAAAAACATAGAAGAGAAAAGGATAGAATAGAAAAAATGAGTAGATAATTAGGTTTTTAGTTTGTTTTGTACCAAAAAAGCAAAGTTCAATTGCCGATACAAAAGGCGGCGCCTTTTATCGCCGTAATGTAAATAGGCGTCACGCCACTTTCAATGGCACCGAAGATATCTCGCCGCCCATGTCTCTATGATGGCGCCATTCGATGCTATTGACAACTATGGACGGAACAAGAATTTTTATATAAGGAATCACCATTTTTTTATCTGTCTTTATAAAGAAAAATCTAAAAATTTATTAGGCGACAGCGTAATTTTAAAGAATAATTATAATTTTTGAAAAAATGATTAACAAAATTATGTTTTTAAAAGTAGGTAAACTATACCACAGTTTCTCCATTATATGTATGTTTTCATAAGTAAGACAAACCAAAATAAAAATGAAGTGAGACGAATTTTAAAAAATTAAAGAAGTGTATCACATTTGATGATCACAAAATGCTAAAAAACTTCAAGAATCACCGGCAAAATAGAAGACACAACCTCATTGGTTTTTTGCCAGTGCCACTTCATTGATTGAAAGTCGGGATATATATAATACTCATATACATACATCGGGTGCATAGATTTTCTAAGACACAAAATTATAAGACATCAATTTTCATTTGTCCTTAACGAACGCAATTGATATGCGCGTTAAAACATGTCCCCAATAGGCGTAACGCTCGCCTAGTTAAAAATGAACACGACGAACAGTGATGTGACCGTTCAATAATACAACGAAAAGATAGTATGCGTGGTATGAACCCTCTTCGACTACGATGCTTCATTACGTGGCCCTTATGACATGATGCTCCTCTGAACAACGCATCGGCAATGACTCCCAGGCTTCCTTTGAGCCTTCCGTCATATCTTTCGATGCAGGTGAATCCGTGACGAAATCAATTTGAGCCTGCTAACTTCCCGTAAATGTCCTTTCGCCATTGACTTTGACAACCGATGAATCAGCGTGATCCGGGTCACTTAATCCATTTGAACAAGATTGTCCATCAGATATGGGCAACAAATCCGATCCACCAAATCTACCATGTAACATCGTTTGATAAAATCTCAGAGACAAGCATCGCCCCATGTCCTGAAATTTCCCCGAAGTCTTTCGTGTACTCGTGGCCGCCTTGACCAAGATACTCGAAGCGATAACTTGCGATGTGCCAATCCGCGTCACTCGTACCCGCAATTCTTGAGGGACGCCGTCTTGAGGCCGAGCATTTTCAGTAAATAAATTTCTGACATATGATGTTTTAGAATCAAACCAAAAGAGGCAATCCATCTTCCATTTATTAGTCTACTGCTTGATGGCCCAACTATCCCGATATCATTATTTCAAGCTGATGCATTACAACATTTAAATAGCTTTTCACGATCATCGCGGTCTGAACTTTGATCTAGATTGTTAGGGAATCTACACCGTTATTGGTAACCCATGGTGGCCGTGCTTCGGATCACTTCCAAGGGATACCACTGGCCTGTCGGGATCTTAAATCTATAATTAAGGATAATTATGGTATTATTAGTTACACTAATTACTAAAATCCATTAAGACCGATATTCACTAATTCAGACATGACAATAACAGAAAGAATAAATTGAGAAAATATGGCCGAAGATTTATCACAGTTCAGCATGGCAATGTTAGAGCTAGATGAAATTTGTCAAACGTCTTTAGCGTAAGTAATAATTACGGAAGAATTCTGAAGACTTTAAAACTCTATTTTACCGTCCCCAGTAATTGATATGCTAATACGCTCAGATCTCACGGAAACAAGATATGTCAAGCGAGTGTTTTCTCATAGACATGAAAATTTCAATTCTGAAATTACCATTTGAACTCTCTTGAATCTCTGCATTAGATTCTACATATTTTGATCACTTGGCCCCGGTGGCTGTACTTACATCAAAAACTTCATAATACTCGTATATAAGCTAAAGATCCTGGAGTCTGGCCTGGCAAGATAGAAAAAGCTGGAGCTAAAGCCTCGGAACACGCCTCAAATCAACGCCCGTCGAGACTTGGAAAGTCGATCTACTCCAAATATTCCCGCTGTTTTTAGCGAAATTTAGCAACTCAGCACTCTTTGTTGGATATAATAAAAGTATTGTCTTGAATGCCTTGGGAATTTGAAAAGGCACATTAGTTTTTTCCACATTGTTTTTTTGAGCACCATTTAATTCTATTTAAATAACCCAATCTTTATTGCTTGTTCAAATGACTAAGGCTTTTGGTATAAGTCCCAGCCCTTCTAAAATAACCCTTGTAGCGGCCCGGCCAGCTTTCGGCTTCGATTCGTGTTCGTGTTTGGTGTTTGGTGTTTAGGGTGTTTGGTGTTTGAGTGGAGCACACGGTGCGAGCTAAAGAGACCTTTTGCACTCTCTTTTTATTTAACTTTTTGATGCGATTTCATTTGAATGAAGTACATTCTGCGGCATTAAATGTGTCCGATACACTTGACATTCATACTTCGCCCGATACGGCATTCGTCGCCTTGGATGTTACAAAGCGTTCTTTAACTTGAGAATTCAAAACTGACCTCTTCTTCTCACATAAATAGGAAACACGTCAGTTTTCTTCCGTTATCCCTTGTGTTGACGAGTTACTCTTACTTCCCCACACCGATGCTTTGCTTTTGTTCATTTGCGCTACTTTTTAAATAACCTTGTGCATATTTTCTCTTAGTTTCTTGTTTTCACGGTTGAGAATTGTTGTAGGTTTCATAGGCATTTGTTTGCAGTGGACTGTTGAGCAGTAGCGTGTCAACTTTTGCCAGAGATGCAGTGCAGTAGATTGCGCCGATGCGGATTAGCTTTCAAGTCGGTGGCTTTAAATGCGACAATGAGATTAGTAGCAGTTACGGTTTTTTTGTTTGGTAACCGCAATGGTTCGGTTATATACGTACGTCTTTGTGCGACAATTTAGCTTATTTGTATAGCAATGTTAGAAATGAAATTGCACGGCGTATCTAAAGCTGGAACCTTTGAATGGCAACAACCCCATAAAAGATGGTCCCAAAGCTGCTTATGTACCTTGAAGCTTTGGATGTTGGTATGTCTTTATTTGAAAACCGTCCCGCAGAAATATCTGGCGTCTCGATTAGTTTACTCCTTTATTACTTTTGGTTGTTCCCCAAGCGATGTGAAAAGAACTAAAAAGGTTTGATAAAGATAGCAAGGCGCTAGGTGCCATATTCTAAACAACATGACTAATTACTGTTTGACTTATATATATTCACAAATGCACTTGAGTTAATTTGGGAGGATGCCTTAGAAAGGAGAAATATGGTAATGATGATCTTTATTAAGAAGAAATATGTGGTGGGGGAAGTGGCTAGGTTTTCAAATGATTGAAAAACAAAGCAGTTATGGATCGAGTGCATGTCTTTGAAAATACGTATGCGTGTGATTAATGAAGCATGAAACTTGATGAAGTGTTTTGGCTAATGTTTTGATGGAGAAATTTCCTCCTTCTTGGAATGATTACGAGGAACAAGCTGAAACACAAGAAGAAAAGACTTCGCCCTTGTCCGGTTGATTGTGACATGAGAAGCGAAAGGGCCAACCGTCTCAAAGACAAAGGCGCGATGGGACAAAGGAGAAAACGATAGGTGCAACTTACGCTTGAGGCAAACTTGGTGGAAAATGGTAGGCATCCATCTGACAACCAAGCGAGGTTCAAAGGCAAGAGCGAGGTGAGCGAGCCCAGGACTCGAAGCGGCTTGTCGAACAAGTTCATGAGCCGGGTGCCGGATCAAGAGGTGCCAAAGTCTTTGTGCGGTGCTAGGTATCTTGTGGACCTGAGGCCTATCCCGATCTTCAGCGTCGAAAGCCGGATACTGACCGCATTCTTGAATCAAATGACATCATAAGCTGTTGTGGTGGTTGAAGGCAATCGGTGGCAAATATAGCGATTCGGGTCTTTGGATACGGGGAGCTTCTCGCCATTTGTGTGCAAATAAGGAGAGCATTCAGGACTTTGAGGATATTATTCTTGATGGAGAATGTGTCTTCATGAGCTTCTGCCTTCTTAACTTGGAATTAAGGCAAAGGAAAGGTTACCTTAAGCTACTTTTTAAGGAAGACCACTTTCTTTAGTAATGTATTGTATGTACCCACTTTGCGTCTTAACCTAGTGTCTGGTGCCTTATTAAACAAAGTTGGTTTGAAACTTGTATTTGAGGCTGACAAGGTTGTAGTGACTCGTAGTGGAGAGTTTGTAGGAAAGGGTGTATCTCGGTGGTGGGCTTATTTGATACGAATGTTATGCACTTCCTTGATTAATAATAATACATCTATACCTTATATTGTTGAGACTATTGATATTTGGCATGCTAGATTGGACATGTTAATCTTAAATCCATTAAACATCTAAATGCGATTGTCTATATTACATATCTTAAATGCGAGCTACCCAGAATGCGATTTGTGTAGAAGCTAAGTTTACCCGAAGCCTAGTAAACACAATGACCCTTAAAACAATGAAGTACTAGAGTTATTCACACCGACCTAGGTGACTTTAAGAACAACAGGAGTAAAGGGAAAAGCTTTCTTATTATGTGACCTTTATAGATGGTATTCTAGGTATCTTGGGAATTACACGCTGCTTAGACTAAGAGTGAGGCGAGGATATGTTTCAAGTTTAAGAATGAAGTAGAGAACCGACGATAGAAAGATTAAGAGACTAAAGATGGGGTGGTGAGTATGGAGTGCTTACACGCTTGAGAGAGAGTTTTTGTGAGGAGAATGAGATTATCCATGAGGCCCCAGGTGCCCACTAGCACCTCGACAAAATGGGATAGGCTGAGCGTAGAGCAGGACATTGAAAAATATAGTAGATGCTATGCTCTAAGTTACGGACTTCACGATGAGATGTAAGGGGAGGCGGTTTAAGTCTTTGTCGCATTCTTAACGGGAGGTACCACAAGTTAGATAAGACTCCACATGAGATTTGGAGGGGTTATCCCCACAACTTGAGGTTCTTGGGGGTGTGGGGGGTGTCTACAGGCCCAGGTGGGTTTTGCTGAGCCTAAGAAGGCTTGACATTGGACCCAGACCTATGTTTTTTCATTGGGTATACTTTCGAGCAGTGCGCATATAGATTCGTATCTTTATACGATGGATTCTATATCGAGATACAGAATCTTGAGGATTTTTTGAGCATGTATTTCCTTTAAAGAAAGCATGTTGTCTTCTCACGTTTCCCACGTAGTATACTGATTCACATGATATACTGATGCGCATGATGTACGATATACATGACATGCGTGTTGATGTGCGTGCTAGTTCATCCCAACTCTAGGAGACGCTTTAGAGGGACTTAGAAAGAGTAAGAGACTAGAGTGGAGAAATACTTTGGAGATGACTTTATAGTGAACTTTCTATCTGAGATTACATGTGATGATTATATAAGTGATGATCTATTTTCGGCCTATATTATTGAGGATGATCCCAAGACTTACTGTGAGGCCATGAGGTCTATTGATGCTACTTTTTGGAGAGAGGCAATTAAGAGTGAACTTGATTCGGTGTGTCAGACGAGCTTGGGGGTTAGTTGATTTACCTAAGGGTTGCAAGCTTATTAGTAATAAGTGGATCTTTAAGAAAAAGATGAGATTTGATGGTTGATAGAGATTCAAGGCTAGAGAACTGTGATTCGAGGCTACAAAGAAGGATATAGATTACTTTGATACTTATTCTCCAGTGACTAAGATGGCCACTATCAGGGCCTTGATTGCTTTAGCTGCTATTCATGGGTTAGAGATACATCGAGGATGGATGTTAAAGGCGCCTTTTGAATTGATCTAGAGGAAGAGATTTATATGACCCAACTGAGGGGTTTGCAGTCGAGTCGGGAGGTAAAGTGTGTAATTTGAAAAAATCTCTATATGGTTTTGAAGCAAGCACCAAAGCAGGTGGTATGAGAGTTTAGTGATACTTTGGTGAGTAATGGCTATGTTGTGAACAATTCGGCTACGTGTGTATACTCTAAGGGGTTAGGACTGATTGTTGATCATATGCCTATATGTTGATGATATGTTGATTTTTTGGTAAGACTATGACTATAGTGAATAAGACCAGTTTTGTAATCTAAGTTTGAGATGAAGACTTAGGAGAAGTTAATTACTATCCCAGGAGTTCGAGTTGAGAAACCCGGGAGGGTATCTCATTGAGTCAATCGTTATGTGGAGAAGATTTTTAGGAAGTTTAACTTTTTTTGAGGTTACTGCTAGGACTCCCTATGATCTTAGTGTACACTTGATGAAAATTTGAGAGATAGTGTCTCACCGAAATAGAGATATGCTAAGATTATTGGGAGTGTGATGTTCTTGACTAAGCGTACTCGGCTTTGATATTGCTTATCTTTGTTAGTAGGTTAAGTCGGGTACATACCCATAACCTAAGCGGTGAGCAGGTGGGATGCTTTCTTTACATCGATTACTTAGATACCTAAAAGGGACTATTGAGGTTAGTTTGAACTTTAAGGAGTTCCACTATGTGTTAGAAGGGGTATTGTGATCTTGCTTGGAGTGCAGTAGTGATGATATTTGTTCTACCAGTGGATATGTGTTTACCTTAGCAGGAGGAGCTATTTCTTGGAAGTACGCCAAGCGGACCATGCTTGGCAACTCAGCTGGTAGATCGGTTCATTGCTGGCTTGAGCTTGCAGGTCAAGAAGCTGAATGGTTGAAGAACCTACTAGGCGATGTACGTTGTGGGAGAACAGGCGTGCCGGTCTCATTCTGTTGTGATTCTCAAGCGACCATTGGGTGCCAAGAATATTGCTTACAATAGTAAGAAAAAAGACATATACAAAATTAGACATGGTGTGGTGAGACAGCTCACGAAAAAATGGGGTTATTTACGTAAGGACTATGTGAGGTCGAGGCGAGTCTTCGTCCTTTTACTAAAGGGATTAACTAGGCGGAGTTGTGCGGAGCGTCGAGGGGATAGAAGCCACAATCAAGATAAGCATGTTGACTTAGCCGGTGCACTGCTTTCCTATCACATGGCGTGTGGTGCTTGATAAAATCCTATAGCCATATGTTTTTGGTGGTCTTCGATGAGGCCGCACTTAGGTAGAGTTTATCCATGACTATTCGTAGCCAAAGTTTGGTATTGCAATGCATGTATTGAATTTTTTAGTCAGCTGACCTTCATAACTTGACTTTGATGGTGGTGCTGAGATGCACTTGATGGAAATTTTTGTGAGGATGGACTTAAGTCATATTAACTTGAAGATAGTGTTTTGAGAACTGGCGCTATGGAGTTACTGCGTGGGTGTGATGGTGGGGCATAGCCATCTATGAAAGACTAGGGCTTGTCTTACAGAGCACTCGTAAGACCAAGGTGTCACGCATGGCCCTAAAAGCAGCGTGTTTGTGCGTTTAGCGGGACTACGCAATTTAGAGGGGTATAGTATGTGTTGTGGGGTGCCAGTCGAGGAGTCGATAAGTTCAAGGCCGGTTCAGCACAAGCCGATGCTTGAAGTTGTTGCCCCGTTTCACTATGTGTCAATTCAAATCGAAAGATATTATTGACAATCTTCAGCCACTCATGACCAGAATTTCTCGCCAGCACTTTTACGATTTCCTTCCACTTACGCCGTTGTGGGGGGATTGTTGGATATAATAAAAGTATTGTCTTGAATGCCTTGGGAATTTGAAAAGGCACATTAGTTTTTTCCCCCATTGTTTTTTGAGCACCATTTTAATTCTATTTAAATAACCCAATCTTTGATGGCGTTAGTGTTAAAGAACTTTTGGTATAAGTCTAGCCCATTGCAAAATAACCACATGACAGCTATTTCGGTCATTCGTGTTTGGTGTTTGGTGTTTGAGGTGGAGCACACTGCGGTCACGGTAAGAAAGACACTTTTACTCTCTCTTTATTTCTTTTTTGATCAAGTTCGTTTGAATGAAACATTTACCTGACATTCATCTGTCGATACAGCGTTAAATCGCCCATCGATACCACGGCATTCGTCACCTTGGATGTTTTAGTTCTTTAACTTGAGAATTCAAAAACCGGCCTCTTCTTTCTCTATAAATAGAGAGCACATCGAGACCTCTTGAATTTATCCAGCTTGTGTTGTGAGTTATAGCTCTTCGCCCCCGCACCCGGTACTTGCTTTTGTTCAATTTTACCTTACTTTTACATCGGCAATGTGCATATTTTCTCTTCGTTTCTTGTTTTCTGGTTTGAAATTATTTGTAGAGTTTCATAGGCTGACTTGCCGGAGTGGACACATTGAGCAGTGGCATGTTAACAAGGAGCTACCGGTCTAGTAGATTGCCTCGGTGCGGTTAAGGCTTTCAGTGGTGGCTTTAAATGCGACACGAAGTTGGTAACTTTTGGTTACGGTTTTTTTTTGTTTGGTAACAATTTGGTTCGGTTATATACGTAAATGCGTACAAGCGTACAACCTTGAACTACTTGAGGAAAGTGGCTGCAATTTGTGACATCTACTAGTATTGTTGTAAGTTGTAACCATCCATCATCTGTAACCATCTATCATCTTTGGCCTGCAAATGCAATGCCTTCACAAAAATGTCTCATTTCAGAAAACTCTAGTTTATTACTCTGTAATAGGTAGTAATTACACTAATTATCTACGTGGTAGGTGGAATTTCTTGCGATTTTAACATACACCAAAAGATTTAGGTCAATAATATTTCCCAAGCTGGATACAACTCGACAATAAATTGGTGCAGTAATCAATTGTTACAACATAACCTACAATACATTGTTTGTTTGAGTGATAGGACTCTTTCTTTGATGAAAGTTGTTTGCTGCTTGTATCATCTTTGGTTGATCATTAATCCCCTGGACTTGAAATACATTAAAAATCCATGAAGTATTGCAATTAAAATAGGAGTAAAAGGAAGGAATGCAATGATGTGAAGAATTAAATTTCCTATCCTACAACTATTATTTTCCACTTTTCTTCCTTAATTTGAACAAAGCATATTGTCAGCTGCCAGAAGAAGAGAAGTTACAATCAATATAAAGAATTTTAACAGCAGAAAACATAACAAGTGTCAAGTGATAAAGTCACAATAAATGAAATTATTCAAGAAGGATCTGGTAACTCAGAGGAACTGAAGGCTGGGACACCGGATCAGGGTTGGATGAGCATGTCGGCAGATTTAGGATGCCGGTTTACATGACTGCGACGATTTGCATGTTATTGTCGTACTGTTAAAAAAAATGAAATTGTAAAAAATTCTAACGACCATGTTCTTCAATGAATTTTCAAAATAAATATTAAATAGTAACAAGTGCAGGAATTTAATATGGAGTATATGGGGATTGAAAATTGAATATGGCGTTGGCTGGATTTGTTAGAAACTTCGATCTTGCTTTTAAAGCTATGGAACATTTCCTTGTGATTGTTTTAATTGTTTGTTTGACACCGATAATTTTAATTAAAATTATGTGTATTACTTAATTTCTCAAGATAATTCTTCTCCCTCTATTTATTTCCATTAATTCCATCTTTATCTCTCACCATAAACATTAAATTTAGTTTGAAAACCAATCTCAAGGCCTATCTCCCGGGCAACACTATACACACACCAGAATAGTAATTTTTTTAGTGAAATGACAATTTTACTCGTAATGAAACCTCCTAACTATTACACTTACAAATAGGGGGACAAAATAATGATTTCACGCTCAAACCCAACAGGTCAACACCATTTGATGTGTATAACCGCTCAGCTATCTCCCTCACTCTCATCTCAAACGAAAGTCTTCCTCATATAAATAGAGGGTCTTGGAGGTTCAGACGTAACCAAACAACCACTACACACTCTGAAGGTTTGGCTCGGATCTTGATCACAAGGTACCCTTTATCCATTTTTTTGTTCTCAAATATTGAGCAATGTGGTATTCTTCTTCTATCCTCCCTCCCCCTCTTTTTAATAAAATTGTTATAATATTTTTCCAAACATGATCATTGTTTTATTCACTATAGTTTTAAATTTACCTTCTAGAGTTGTACATTTTGTGTAAATAACAAACTAATGTTTAGAACCAAAAGTCATTACCTGGCCAAAATTGCATATAGCACCCCATCTTACCATGAGTTCTTGAAATGTGATACTCGGAATTAAGTTCTCCATCAATTTGATTATCATTTTAACATAAACATATGTAGTGTTGTAGCAAGTTGAGTTTATTGCAACATGAAAATTGTAATATATATCAAAATTGTACATGAATCTTGCATTAAATTCTTTTGTTTGATCAAGAAAACTCAAGCATGAGTAGGAGGGATGGAAACTATCCTAGACTTGACCTGAAGTTGAACATATCACCACCACCAAAGAGGAATCCTCTGCTGAATAATGAATCTCCCAACCGATCACCGGCGGCGACATCCCCGGACAACTCTTGTGTCTCTTCATCAGAGACCTTTAATATCCATGGCATTGATGACAATTCAAGTGAGACAACATCCATGATGCTTGTGGGGTGCCCAAATTGCCTCATATATGTTATGCTATCTCAAGAAGATCCAAGATGCCCCAAATGCAAGAGCTCTGTGTTGCTTAATGTTTCCCAAGAAAACTCACATTCCACCAAGAGAACAACCAACAAGAAAACTCAAATTCCACCAAAGCTGGGTGCCTAGTCATAAGAGAAGTCAACCCCTATGTTCCACTATCAAAATCAACTTATGGATGTAAAATTGATATTTTACTCATTTAAAAATGAATTTGAGAGACACCTTATGAGAAATTGGCCTACATGAGTACAAAAATGGTCTCTAGTAGGTTTCAGTAAATACTAATTACTAATCGCTAAACATATATGAAAATGTGAATAAAGAGTTGCTCTTAGTTTCGCTTTATTAATTCTAAAATTATCATTCATTTAAAAACTCCCAAAATTTAGGAGTTAAATAGAAATTAAGCTAACTTATTATTTCAATTTTTTTGTTGTTTTTTATATATATCAAGTGAAATTTTGACTATCATTTATTCTTAAACTATATGTTCAAAAATTATAAGAAAATAATATTATGAAACTATTTTTAAAGAAAAAAACTAATGATTTAACTTTTATATTTATTAAAATAATAAGTAATTAGTAATTAGTTTATATCGATATCTTGGCTTCAGAATAAAAAACTTATGTTGTAGTAAGTATTAAATAAATGCTATCACTTGCATACTCCCGTGAATTATCGGTGGAAGAGAAATGCGTAGTAGCATCACTTTTGGTTTGAGAATGATACATAAATTATCACATTTGGCACATAAATAATTTATAATTATCGTGCGTCCAGAACTTTTAATTAAGCTTTGTTTATTTATATCTGAAGATGCGTGTTTAATAGTAAAAGTATGCATTGAATAAACACTGATTATTTTTCTTTCCGATTTTACGTATATAAGCTTTCAAAGTTAGATTCAGCAAAATATCTCATTATATTATATATTATTAATTTATTACTTTTTTAAGTGATATATAGTTTCATCGTTTGTCATTTTAATGTCTTTAATAATTTGTGTAAGTTAAAATAATATTCCTCATCACCATGAATTATTGACACTTTTGACTTTTGACTTTTTCATAATTGAATTTTGACCGTAGATATTTTTTTATGTTTTATAATACTTGATGAAAAATATATCAATGGAAAGAATTTATTTTTTATTTTTTCTTGATATATTTTTCTTAAAATATTATAAAACACAAACAAAAATATCTACGGTCGAGATTCATTGCGAAAGTGAAAAAAGTCGAAGTGGGCAATCTTTGTGGGATGGAGGGAGTAATATATTTATGTGATTATTGTTATTATTATTATTATAATATGTGTTAGTTAAATAATCACATATTTTTTTTATAGAATTATTATTATTATTTATTATTATGTAGAACTATTGCTATTATTATTATAATGAGTATTAGTTAAATAACCAATTGATTTGAGTAGAATTATTATTTTTATTGTTGATATTTATTTATTTACTTAAAATGCAGATATAGTTTTATATATTGGGATTCACAAAAATTTAAATTATACCTTTTAAATCATACCAATTTAACCGACATAAATAAATAATTTGATGATACAATATTGATAATCAATTCCTCAATACATTTAGTCAGAGGATATCAAATTATTAAAATAATATTTGTATCTCTCTATGGACATCTCAGTTTTGTATAATATCTCTCTATGAACATCATACTTTATTGTAATTCTTTATATTATATTTAAAAAGTTATTTGTGATAAAAGTATCCCTTCAAAAAATAAAAATATTAATTAGAAAAAAATTCAAAAGAGTGTAGGCTTTTACAATTTTAGAATGATTTAATTAAACATAAATATATTAAATTTTAAAAATCGATTAAGTATAGAGTAGTGCTTGTCGCTACTTGATTATTATAAATTACACCAATCAATAAAAACATACATACACCATTCAATTTATGTTGCATGTGATATTATTTTCATAGATAAAATCACTTATGACTTATGAGCTAAATAATGTAATGTAAAGTAAAATATACGGAGTAGAAGGCATTGAAAATTGAAGTGTGTTTGGCCATTAAATTAAAAAGGGATTATCAATATTAGAAAAGTTGCTAGTCTATTACAGCAAAAACAGAAGACAAAATCACCTTTTAAATCAAGGATTCGAGTTAGATTTTAATGAATAAAAATAATATAAACATTCTAGCAAATAGAGTTTTAAGTTTTTTTTAAATCGGTTCATAATGCTTCAGGATTTCAATCATGGGCCTTTGTCGTTATGAGTAATATCACGTGAATTCTGCTTAGGGTTTTCTTTCATTGTCTTATCTGCGATATGGTGATAGCTACGTCTTAACTTTCGTAAATGTTATTCGATTGATCATTAGAGTTGGTCGGGTGTCGGGGCTTGACCATCGTGATGGAGGTATTGGGTGACCCGGCGTTGTGAGTCAACGTAAAAATTATAAATGTATCCAAAGTACATGTGTACTCAAATACAGGAGTACATTTAATAACTTCTGTCCTAAATATGCAAATTTCTCAATATTAGAATATATTTATAATTATTTTTTGTTGATAAATTTCATTTTAGAGTACATTTGTACATACATATATTAAAAACTTTTAAATAAATCCAAAGAAAAAAAATTAGCGTTAGCCACTTGGCAAAGTGTTAGCATCATGGAAGCGCCTAACTCGACTAACCTTAGTGATACAATAATACAATAATCACTTTGTATTAAAAAATAATAGAAATTTAAAACATAAAAGGATTCTATTTCAAAATCTAACTACTTATAAAAATCGAACAATTATCAATCTTCAATTATTAATCTCCAATCTTCTCAATCTATAATCACTACAACCATTTTATTCATGTTCAAATCCTCTTAATAAACAATTCCTATAATTCTCTCACATTCTATTCCAATCATATTCATGGAATTGAAAGATTTATTTTCTAATCAACTTTTACTTTTATTTTACATTTAACTTAAGGTAATAATTATAGATACCATACTTTATCTGTACCACATGATTTACATGCTATTACTTCAACTTGAGCGAGGTTTAATCGATATATACTCGGCAGGCCAAACCTCGTGTGCCTGTTAAAAACTGAAAAATCTGCGTTTTAATTGGCGTTCGTGCATCAATTACTTGAAATATTTAAAATTATGTTTTAGATTACATGTCGAGTGAATTAAGGTTTGAAAATTATTTGAAATATTATTTTATTATAATTTTTAAACATAAATTTTAAGAATAATTGATAGTTAAAAATTATATTTCGATTCACAGCGTCGAATAAAAAAAATAAAAAACAGAGGAGTATCATACTTATTTAATTCATAGATTCCATTTTTATACTCCTAAAATAAATCCCCCTCATCATTGGTTCTCTTGTCCACTTTCTTGCATCCCATAGTATTAGATTCTCTGTTTGACTCACTCCTTATCATCAAATTATTTCTTCGATCATCTTCTGAAGAACCCAAAATCAATTCATGACGCTAGGCTCAGCTGGATCCAGTGTCGTGGGTCAGCTTTAATTTTACATATTATTACTGTTTTAATGTTGTTTTACCTTAATTCTTATCATATGGATTCGTTAGTTGCTTGTTTATTACACCCTTTGTCCCAAAATGATTGTCATGTTTTAATATTAGCGTGGCGATTTTTTTTTAATATTAGTTCTAATCAAAGTTGCTTGTATTAATTTTACATATTAGTGCTGTTTTTATGTTGTTTTACCTTAATTCTTATCATATGGATTGGTTAGTTGCTTGTTTATTACAACCTTTGTCCCAAAATGATTGTGATGTTTTAATATTATCATGGTAGTTTTGTTTTTTTAATATTAGTTTAAATCAAAGTTGTTTGTGTTAATTAGGCCAATTATTACTATTTTTGTCTGTTGGTTTTACCTTAATTCTTATCATATGGTTTGATTAGTTTCTTGTTTATTACACCCTTTGTCCCAAAATTCTTGTCAAGTTTTATTATTAACATGGTAATTTTGTTTTTTTGTTGTTGGTTGACCTTAATCCTTCTCGTATAGATCAATCTGTTGCTTGTTTATTGCACCCTTTGTCTCATAAAGATTGTCAAATTTTACTACTAACATGGTAGTTTTGTTTTTTGTTTTTTTTTGTTGTTGTTTGACCTTAATCCTTCTCATACAGATTGATCTTACACCCTTTATCCCAAAAAGATTGTCAAGTTTTATTGTGAACATGGTATTTTTGATTTTTTTGTTTTGACTGAAATCAAAGTTGTTTGAGTTAATTAGAACATTGAAGTTTGTTAATTTTTCTATTGAAATTCGAACTTGACAATGTTTTTGAGATGGTGGGAGTAATTAACTTAATTGGTGTTCTTGATACTAACATTATATTCATGGATAATTCAGTAGGTTTGCTAGATCTGTTGAGTAAATTATCTAGTTATTTAGGAAGCTTATTTTTTATAGATTGTCATGATTCAAGTGTTGTAAAGTTTGGATTTGTTAGCTACTTAAGTGTTTTATGTTAATATTGCAGTCGCAAGAAATTTTAGATTGTTGGAGGAAATTGAATTGGTCAGAGGGTATTGAGGGCAGAACAGATTATTTCTTGTGTCAATTCGGAAACAGCCTCCCTGTTATCACAGGGGTTGGTTAGACTGTGTACTATCCTCCCCCCTCCCCCCTCTACCTCGCTTAGGAGAGAGACCTCTTCAAAGGCGTTGGGAACGGGCATGTTGATGTTGTTTGTTATCAATTTCCATGATTTAAGTTTTGTAAAGTTTGCATTTTTCAGCTTCTGAAGTATGTAGTTTGTTATTGATTTTCATGATTTTAGTTTTGTAAAGTTTGGATTTTCAGTCTCTCAAGTGTTGTTTACTATGAATTTTGCAGTACCAAGAAATTTTAGATTGTTGGAGGAACTTGAACGCGGTGAGAAGGGTATTGGGGATGGCACTGTAAGCTATGGAATGGATGATGGGGATGACATATATATGCGTTCCTGGACTGGGACTATCATTGGTCCTCATAATGTATGTGTCGTTATCTTCTTCTTTTGGTCGAGTTATATACTGCTTAAGTCTCGTTAGGCTATGAGAGCGATTTGTAAGTATTGTGACACTAAGATAATTTCTTGTGATGGGAGATTGCAAGAAACTTACATATCACAACAAGAATTTGTGGACTCCACAAGGCTAACTTAGAAGGGATAGTCGATTAATCCCAAGGCAGTCATTTGACGAACCATGAACACTAGGTAACCTGCTCCGGGTTGAGCAACAAACAGTAGGACTGTGAGAGATGATCACTCCAGAAACTCTTTGCCATAGCTATTTGGTTAATGTAGTTTTTATGTTAACAATTTGCCATAAATGTTTCATTTGGATGAGAGGCTTTGGATTTGAGATATGCTTGAAATCTAAAGATTTAAAATAAAAAAATCAAATTGTATCCAAAAAACAATAATGTTCTACCAACATTTGCTGTTGATGAACTGGTCTTGAGTTTGTTAATTCTTATTTCAGTCTGTGCATGAAGGCCGTATATATCAGCTGAAACTATTCTGTGACAAAGATTATCCTGAAAAGCCACCTACTGTTCGCTTCCATTCTCGAGTAAACATGACATGTGTCAACCATGAAACCGGAGTGGTAAGCATATCCATTCTATTCGTAATTGGTATTTTGAATTTGGTATATAGTGGCACCATCTTAGAATTTCAGCTGTGGGGATGAGCAAGCATATGCAATAACAATTCATTATCCATCTTCTGATAGGTGGAACCAAAAAAATTTGCCCTTTTGGCGAACTGGCAACGAGAGTACACCATGGAGGACATTCTTGTGCAATTAAAAAAGGAGATGGCTTCTTCACATAACCGTAAGCTAGTCCAGCCTCCTGAGGGCACCTATTTTTAGTATAGCGTTTTTTAGGTGCTCTGGACTGTTATCAATCTTTGATAACTTGTAATTTCAATTTAATTCTGTTCCAAGTGTAACTGGGGAATGAATTGAGATGTTCTGCCACAATTAATCATGGTTTCTTGATCTCCTGTGCTGCTATTTGGCTTCACTTTCAGAACAGTGTAGATGGGTTTCACATCAATGGTATTTGTCGAGTGATCGTTTGAATGATACAATACATTAAATTTTTGGTTGAATTTGTTACATCTTATTCTTTAACAAATACTTTTGGTGTGCTTATCGTTGGGTCGTTGCCATTAATAAGTAACAACCATACTTTCGGGTGGATAGGGGTTCGTAGGAGGATCCCTCGCTCGGTGGATTTGTTAAGGTTATCTTATGTATTGCTTGTCCAAGTATATCATTTGTTCTTTTATGTAAATGTATGATATCAGATAACATTAACCTATTGTTTTGGCCTGAAGTTGTTATCATCATGTTATGTTAAACTTTTAGTCTCATTTTCATATGTTCTTATATATGTTTCATAACACATTATAGATGGGAAATTATGTACTGTGTATATACTTTGATAACAAATACATTCACTTTGTAATCATCAGGACATGTATGTGAATACTAGAACATAGAATGCATTATCACAAATATCATTTCTAGGGATCATTCATGCTCCAATTAATCTCTTTCATTTCTGCCTGTCCTTATCGTTCTGACAAATACTCCATTAATAAGCAACTCATTTACTTATCATTTTAGATACTTACATCCACCAAACCTAAGTAAGGTCGTTATTGAGCTGAATCGGTCAGAGGTTCGTTATATCTAGAGTGACTCAGAGTAAAGATTTAGCCGATTCATTATTTGATCCTGTATATAGTCGAGTTCAAAAGTATATAGGGAGTTGATTGTAAATATGCGTAAATGGATTCATACTCGACTTTAGACCCGTCTGAAAATTTAGGTCCTTGATTTGATGTAGAACTCCAATAATTACAATGCTTACTAGTATGAGTTGTTGCTAGCCAACCGAACTAAGTTTGGGTTCCCCACTAAGTTGTCAATCTATAATTCTATATAAATACATTTCGATTTTTCCCTATGTTAGGTAATCTTTTATGCTAAATCCATAAACTTAATATCCATTTAGTTAGAAACATACCAAAATTTGAAAACCGGTTTCAAATTAGTATTCTAGGTCAAAATTGGACATATATAGTTTCATGTGGTCCTTCGACCTACATTTTCTTTCCATATTCCAGTCCAAGTTTCAGGCTATCTTTTTGGCTTTCGGTTTCAAATTAAAACTATATGTCCAAATTCAAACCGTTCCGCTTCGATGCTTTTTTCCACCTATATTTTTTTTCCATGTTCAATTCATCAAGTATTTTTTCTCGGTGCTCGACTTGAAATCAAGGTAATATTCTAAATCAAAATTGCACCGGTTCAGTTTCAAACGGTTATTCAACCTATATTTTATTTCCATGCTCCAATCCAAACTAAATCGTTACCACCTCTTACTCTCTCACATAATTAATTATAACCACCTCCTTATTTTCATTAACAAAATTCACAATCCTCATAACTCTCTCTCTCAAAATAAAATAATAATCCCAAAATCAAAATCAAAATAAACAAATAAAACAAACCTTATTTTATAATATAATCTATCTGTACAATAATAATACATATATTATTCTCCTATTTTCAATTATCACAACCCTAACCTCACCGGAAAACCCCCTCCTCCACCATCACCACCACCACCACCCATCACCACCCGGTCCGTCTGGGCCCACAACCTCGCCGCCGAATTCCGCATCATCCGTGACGTCATCGACCGGTTTCCTTACGTCAGCATGGATACTGAGTTTCCTGGAGTGGTATATCGTCAAGATTATCGGTCAATTGATCCCTTTGACCATTACCAGACGCTCAAATCCAATGTGGACGCCTTGAAATTAATTCAAGTTGGAATAACATTAACTGATGAATTTGGAAATTTGCCTGATTTAGGATTAAATAATAATCGATTTATTTGGGAATTTAATTTGGCTGATTTTGACTTGGTCAACGATGATCACGTACCTGCTTCGATCGATTTATTACGTCAGCAAGGGATTAATTTTGATAAGAATAGAAAGGATGGAATTAAATGTAGCAGATTTGGGGATTTGATGATGTCATCAGGGTTGGTTTGTAATGATTACGTGACGTATGTGACTTTTCACGGGGCGTATGATTTCGGGTATTTGATTAAGACGTTAACGGGTCGGGCGCTCTAATTATCGGCTTTGAGCCATGCGAGTGTTTTTCGGGGAGAGGGTTTATGATGTGAAGCATTTGATGAGGTATTGTAGGAGTTATTTGCACGGGGGGTTGAATCGTGTGGCAGAGACGTTGGCGTTGGAGAGGAAGGTGGGGAAGAGTCATCAGTCGGGGTCGGATAGTTTGTTGACGTGGGACGCGTTTGAGAAGATTAGGATGGATTATTTTGATGGGGATGATGAAATGCTGCAGAAGTATGCGGGTGTTTTGTTCGGGTTAGATGTTCTATCCGCTTGATAATGTGTCGAGTAGTTGTTTTTAGGGTGTTAAGCTGTTGATTGAGCCGGGAATGCATCAAGTTTATGTGTTAAATCCTGTTCTTGATAAAAGAAAGCTAGTTCTATTTATTCGAGTCTCTTGATCGATTATGCTTTATTTTGTGTAGTTTTAGTATGTTTATATTTGTTTCGTAGCCAAGAAAGAATCTCTGTTGTGATACTAGCATGTTAACTGAAATGCTCAAAAAATTAATCTAGTCATGACCTTGATGAGTATTTTAATAGAACCAGACTTGTCGTTAGTTTAATGGTGCGGAAGATTGTCATCCACCTACGGAATTATCATGTTCTTGAATCGATTCTATCTTAAACGAATAATTCAGCAATTGAGGTGGCAATGTAGGCAGTATAGCTTTTAGGTCTCTGGCTGTTGTAATTTTAACTTAATTTAGAATTCATGACTAATTTCGAAATGAAGTGCTGATTTATTCTTGTATTTCACAATGGTCAACTAGATAATCCTTGTATTTCTCAATGCTCAACTCGATAGTCCTTGTATTTCACAATGTTCAACTAGATAATAAGCTATGTGAAAAATATAATGGGATACTGATAAGCCTTGGGCTGGATATATCTGTGGTAAGGAGCAGTCAGTGTTTTCTAGTTATTCTAGGTATGTTATGTAGTTTTTGTATATATGAGGTAGTTCAGAAAGATATTAAAATTGTGTTGTAAATGTGTTATTGGAAGATGTGTATACATTTCCTTTGAAGGGATGAAGTCGAGCACATGGTTTTGGCTCATGCTTCTTTTCAAAAAATTTGTAGAATGTAATTGTTTTGGTAGTAACTAGCTTGGGACTAAGGAATATGTGGTGTGAGCAGCCTTCGATGTGGTTGTAAGGACCCCAATGTCTCTTCTACCTGCTCTTCGTGTGTTATAGGTTTTGTATATATGAGTTAGTTTGGAACTAGGAATACAAAACATGGTTTTGTAAAAAAATTGCGATAGATAGAGTTTGCTTGGGTGATACCTTTATCAGTTGCTAGTCTGTTCAAACCCCACTCCCGAAGAGAAGTTAATTTTTTTTCCAACTGGAGAAGTGCTTATAAAGCATCTACAAAGGGCTGGTCCAATATGTTACCAAATTTAAAATCTGTTTAATGAACTTTGTGTGTTATATGCCTTTGTTATGCGACTACAACCATTATTTAAACCTCCTCCTTTGAAAACTTTTTCTACTGGCTGCCTTGAATTTGTCTCCAAGTCCTTCGGTTCTATGCGAGATATCCTTTATATTAACATGAACATTTTATGCATATCTCTTCTCAAACTTCAAATTTAAACGTACTGTACACGAAAATTCTGGTGCTTAAAGAAGTTAAGCCTTTCTCAGTTGATTCACTTTCTATTCGATTTGGATGGAGAATTTACACCTAGAATCATTTGGTAATCCTTGAATAGGTGATATAGGTCACAGATTCACATCTAGAATTGGAGCTGTCATTTTTCTGTTTTGGAGATTTACAGTATCATTTCCTGAGTTCTATATGAAAATGTATGAAAACATATACTGTTTTCTTTATGCTACTTCTCTACAGAGTACAGACTTGAGACAAGGATGATTAACGATGAGATTTGTTATAACAAAATTGTTAATTGAGACTGTGGTTCACCACTTTACCTCCTAGTATTGTTACAGATAAATTATCATTGCTTTGTCATTTGTTCCTCATGTTGCTATTTCCGTTGAACAATTTATTTTGTGATAAACAATGGAAATTGCAAAACTTGATATGTCAGATTTAGGAATACTTTAAGCCTAGTCAATGCTGCCATTTTCTGAGAAACTCTTTTCTGTAAAGTTTTACATTCCTTCATCATCTGAATGATCTACTTGAAAAAAAGTAAAATTAGTAATTTAATTGTTGAACAAAAAAAAGGAATTTCACCAATTTTATCATGTTTTCATTGAACTCAGTTTGAAACAGAATTGATTGCCATCATGTATTCAATTACTAAACATGACAAGAACATACACTTACACAATCATAATTTTTTTTTTTTTTTTCAAAATCTACAACTTATAATCATTCAGAAAGGTCATCCTGTTATGAAGCAACTTTGTTTACTGCCATTCCATTTTCCACCACCAGTGGCATCTGGAAACTGGACATGTATATTATCACAGATTATCGCCAGAGGACTTCTCCTCCCCCAGAAGTCGTCAGCGTTAAAAGACGCCATTGTAACAAACCTTAGATTGAACCAGATACTTCCCTTCTTCCGGTCCTCATCTATTTGTTGATACCAAAAAGCTCCAGTGGAGTCATAACCAGAATTGGGCACTGCAAATTTTGCAGTCATTATTCTGTCTTGCTGCGAATTCAGATTCCAAATTGCTTCCACCATTGATACATCAATCAAGATGTCTTTATAAAAGAGTCTACCCTCGATGTGCTCAAACGACACCTTCATTCTCTTGTTTGGATTATGGACAGTCACATTTGCTTCCCATATTGCATTCAAGGTTGAATTCTTGAACTCGAATGTGGGTACAGACATGGATTCTACTAAGAAAAACGGGATATTCGCCCCGTAAATTGCCCAAACTAAGATGCTCATTGAGGTGGTGAAGATAACTAACATAGTTATCAAGCAAAGGATTCCCCTGGCAAGGGAATAGCGACTTCTTGGTTCTGGGTATGCCTGGGGGTATTGGGAGGCGGTATAATAAGCGCCGTTCTGCGGAGGCATGGATTGGTGGTGATAGGAGGGGTCTGGATATCCAGGGTAGGGTGGCTGCATGGGATACCCTTGATGGTATGGTGGTGGTGCATATCCTGGAGGTGGCATCATCGGTTCTGGTTGTGTCCGTGGCGGGTGGCCTAAACCTTCCGGTGCTGATTGCCTCTCCAACTCATTGGGGGCAGTTGTGGATTGATTCATCCTTTTCTACCTCTCCTCCCTAGTCCCCTCCCCCCGTTGAAGAAAATTGAGAGGAACAACAGAGAGGAAGAAAAGAAAATGATGAGGCAGTTTGATAAAATTGTGTTTTTTGCCAAAATGAGAATGAAAAAATCTGATTTATAGCATCCTTGAGAAAATATGCGTTTCTCGGCTTCTTGATTGCCTCTCTTTGATTTTTTAAATCCTAGCCTCATATTTTTACTATGGGTAAATGTTTGAAGTCAAAGTTAGTAAGAGAATGGAGAATTACTACTAAAAAGGACCGACTACACCAAGAATTATAGTAAAACTTGATTTGATCTGGTTCATTTCCACCAATGTTTGATATTTGCATATGAATATGAATATCAGGAACCCAACAAAATTGTACATCCAAACCATCAAATCGGTTCAAATGGGACAAAATCATTCAAAAGTTCAAATCTAACAACTATATATGACTCTAATATAATAATAGTCCCTCTAATGAAAAAGGATGCTCAAGTTTAGACATTTGATAGATAATCATTTTTACCTAAGATGCATGTGCTAGTATTCTTGGAGACACCCTAAGATTATGATATATTGGAATCTTTCTTACCTATATATAATAAGAATATTACAAATTCAAATATCTTTAATTCTATATTTTTATATCATTAATGAATAATGTTTCAAGTAGATTTACAAAGAAGTGATGCTAAGATAATTCTTTCTGATTTAAATAATTGAATAAGTCACTTAATGACTTAATTTTTTTTTGTTAATTTGACCATTTAAAATCTAAATGTGATATTTTATAGGGAATATATGAGAATTTTGTATACAAGAAGTCTAACAATAAATAACGAAAACAATAACATCACAAATATTCAAAATGGAGATAATTACAAACAGTTCCTGGAGTTTGGTAAAAAGCAAGACTTAGTCTCGGAAGCCATATTGCTGCAGACCGATACCCTTTAAATTTCAAAATTTGTTGCAATATATGGCTCCTTTTCTCCCTATTAATGATAGTAGGTGATTACCGATCCGTGCACGGTTAAAAAATTCTGACTTGAAAGAATTGGAACCAATTATCTATATCTAAGAAAAATCGGACGACCGAACCGATAGACACGAGACATAAAGGCCCCATTTTTTGGGTCCGCTGGCGGAGTCTCATGGTTAAAAAAACTGATATTTCGCTCCGGATTTTTTGATATTTCGTCCAATAATAACACTAAACGACAAGATGGAACTGGGATTAATAGTGCACCAATGCGGTCCTAGACTATTTATACAACTAGTTTGTAAACTATGCGACTATCATTGCATTCTATACAAACTCCAAAGATTTAAATCTTACATTTTAATTAACTTCATTTTAACGAATCTCATAGGCTCATTTATGCAATTATCTCATTCAAAACCCCTTGAATTCTCATAATTTATTTCATACAAAAACCACGAATTTAAACCAATTTTTACAATTGCCAACATCAAGAAACATAAAAATACCCAAATCAATCAACATTAACACTGAACTATCATCACTAGTAGGCAGTGATGAAATTCCACCATTTTCGTGCCATTTTTCCACTTGAACATTTTTCACAAAAGTATCTCAACATGGGGTTTTTTCCCCTTCATCTTTGGATACACTTCTTGCATTCTTGGAAAATCCTCTTCAAAAAATCTATTATAATTCTCCTCAAGTTCATGAAAAAGTTGATCATTTCCACGTGGCGGAAGTTCCATATTCTGACTCAAAAATGGTGGCTGAAAATCCATATTTTGAGGTTTGTATGATGCCGGAGGTACTACATTCTGATGCATAACAGACGCCGGAAGTACCACATTCTGATGCATAACAGGTTCTTGAACCACCACATTCTGAGGCAAAAGCTGTGGAATTGTCACATTCTGGGTTATTGCATTTCTTGATTGGTTCAAGATAACATGAAACAACCCATCTTTTTCTCTGCAAAGGTGGGAAAGCTTAGCCTTATCAGTGATAAGGGCTTTTTCTTGAATATTATTGTTACTGAAAAAGAAGATGGAGAAATGGTCAGGAGAAATTCTTATTGTTTGAGACACCATGGCATGGAGATGCCAACTGGTTCGGCTGGACTATTTGAATATTTCCCAGCTCGATTTTGTTTTTGCTAGATTTGAGGTTTAATTCAATCACTCTCAGAGTGAGATCAAACTTGATCGGGGCCGTAAACCCGCATAAGGTCCCACCAAATCAAGATCGAGTCCAGAGGAACGCCGAGGAGGTCGGACTTGTCTTGTCCCGACTCTACCCGACTCCTGATATTTTCAAGGCTAAGCAAGATAGATATTTTCAGCAGATAAATAGATTTCCAAATTTCCATTCTAAATCATCAGGAATCTTAAATATAATATATGATAAAAGAAATTATATACGCTGAGTTTAGTACATGTATCAGTTTGCCATAAACTATCTATCCGATGTATAATCTACACATCTCATGAAAGCAAAGTGTCACTAACTGTGAATCCGTTTCTTCCCATTATACCGAAGTTTTTTAAGGCTCTACGCTGATTAGTCCTAACTACATCGTTAGTGATACCATGTCACATCCTATAAGATTTTTTGTCCAAGAACTTTACGTAATTTTGTGATCCTAGATTCGCATCCGTTATAACAAACTGCATCGGGGACCGGGTCCGCGAAGACGATGGGTGGTAAAGGTTTAAAGCAGTTTTAATTTATAAATACGGCCTACGACAACAAAGCGTGAAAGCATTATCACAGGATCCGGCCTCCTCTCACAAGCGATCCGCCCAATCGGCTCCGAAAATCGGGGATTCTTTAGAGGAGAAGGCACACTCAACGTTGCTGTTGTCTCTGGAGGACGAGATTATTACGGAAGTTTCTCTCGGCGCATAATCGCCGATCAGAGTTGTCGAAAGTCTATATTTAATTGTAGCTTAACCAACAAGTTGCTGTGAAACAATAACTGCTCAATATGATGCAGAGCACGCCCTTAAGAGACCACTTAGATAAATCCAAATACGTATATTACTAGATTTGGCGTAATATCATGCTTCTCATGCTGATGATGAGGACGTTAGCTCTTAATTCTATTAGTTTCTTTACCGCATCATATGAAAATTTTAAGGAATCTATGACAAATAGTAAAGATTCTATAACTCTAGAAGAAGTTGATCTCGGCTTCTTCATAATAGGAATCAGACATAGTTGTAGCTGTTTCAGCTCTGATACTCAGTCAAGTTATCCGCTACGACAGAAGTACTCAGATTCATACGTGTATGAATTTATTATTATATATATTTTGTAATTCGTTATTATACATTAATTTGATCTTGGTTGCATTTGTTCATGTTTTTATTATGAATTAGTTGGGTAATTTTCCAACAATATTAGTCATCAATGACTCCATCTCCTCTTTCATCGCTAACTCTCACTTTATTGCATCATCACATTGTACTGCTTCAATATAACTACAAGCTCACCTTTTTCAGTTAACAAAATTAGCAAGTAGGAGGAATACCTTTCGAGTTGCCTGCTTTGCTCTTTCGCATCTTTTGGGGACCGTGTGTTTCTACTCTTGAATATCATCGAAGTGTCTTCAAGTAACTACAATTGTCTCATCTTCATCAAGCATCAGCCTTCCTCCGTAGGTACGTCAAATAAAGGATCTTCGTTTACTTTCAGTCAGTACGATCTAAGATATGCCATTCGGAAGAAACAGTCACGCGGGTTGTCCCGCTGCTTGACTTCCCTGTGATTTCACGGTAGACTCCTCTTCCACTTCTTTCTCCTCCAACACCTTCTCGCCTATGCCTGATAACACCTCTTCATTAAATACCACATCCTTACTACGATGCATCTTCCTGGCTCTTCAAATCATGTAACCCGATATCCCATCTCAACACGCCATAACCAATAAATAACAAATATTTGATTTGCATCAAGCTTGTGATTTGCATCTACATGAACATACACTAAACAAACCTCAAATACTTTCAGTGAAATATAAATTCTTACCTTCTTCTAACTCCACATTTCTTCAGAATTTTGAAATCTGTAGGACCAGGTCCTCTGTTTATCAAGAAGGCTGCAGTATTGATTGCATCATCTAAGAACATATGAGGTAAACTAGAATGTAACCTCATACTCCAAGCACGTTCATTTAGCGTTTTGTTCATCCTTTCAGCTACTCCGATTTGTTGGGGCGTTAACTAATGCTTTTCCATTCTCGATCTCCATTCAACATAGTATTGATTTGAAATCACTATTAGTATACACACTCCCATTATCATATCTTAAACACTTCACTTTCAGCCCAGTCTTTTCCTCAACCATAGCTTTCCAGTTGTTAAAGACCCCATACACTTCAGATTTATGCTTCATGAAATAAACTCAAACCTTCCTAGTTGCATCATCAATAAAGGTTACATTAACATAACGAACCTCCCACACAAACCAACCAAAGGCATCTCCCCATACATCTCAGGTGAACTAGTTCAGCTTCATCGATTTCAGCTTAACTCCGCTTTTAACAAACCGACTTTCTTCTCAAGCACCTGCATTATAACTCTCACAGACATGACGATCAATGTATTAACTCAAATTATTTTGAAACAAGTAATTTCATACCTTTTCGCCATGTGACCCAAACGATCATAAGCACAACCTCGCTTCTAACCATCAACACGCCTATCATCCTCCTAACCTCCAAGAAAAGCACAAAGTACTCATCTTCTGACCTCGAGCTATACTATCGCCGACGTGCCACTTTCCAAATAAGTTAACATAAATCAAGCTCTTCATCCAACAGACTAGCATAAATCAAGCTCTTCACTAGCTTTGGTACATGTCCTTTTGTCAATTTCCTAGCATAACCATTTGTCACCTTCAAGTTTACATCTTCCATACCCACAATATTCAATGGTTCACCACAACAAGATGAACCGTCTCATAATCTCCGGCTATATAGTTCAACGTTATATCCCGATTAGGTGTAGTATGAAACGACGCACTGTAATCCGCACTCAAGAACTAATAGAACAATCAATAATCGACAAGCAGTAGCGCGATCTCCGTAGTAATCAACAACATTGACGCCACTTATGTCGTTGTCCCCGACCTCCCAAGCCCTTGCAAAGGCTTCCTCATGTTAACCGTGTTGCCATAACCCAGCACTCCGCAGACGCCCTCCACATTTTGACTTATTCCTACCTCGACTTTGACCTCCATTTATTCTTTCTATTATCTCTGGCCCCGCTTCCTACCTCTTTTCTACATCTTAAATGCGTAACCTTTTCTCCCCATATTAATTTTACTGCATTTCTTTTCAGACAAGTAGCGCCTGAGACTACCTTAAGCTCCAACTTATCATTATCTACCAAGCTTACTAACAAAGTTGTTCTAATCACCCCAACTATTTAAGTGTAGATGCTAATAATATCAACGTCAGATCTCATCAATCAAAATTCACCGAGCGTGATAATTGATTTATCAACGACAAGTCATTAAGGTGCCTAGTTAGCTGAGAGTGCTATCCGACATCCTCAAGTGAAACAACTCAAGCCATTAAAAGTACCTTTGTCGTTTAGCCAATGGTTTCTCATACAAATTTGACAATGAATTCATCATGCCCTTTGGCTGTAGTCTCCTTAGTTAACATTGGGCCGACCACGTCAAAAACATGGTCTCGATCACACACCTAAAAGTCAGCTTCGTCTAACTCTTCCATTCTTCTCATCCATCTTCTCAAAGCTTCTATCGCCTAATTGTTTGTTCAAATTTTCACAGATAAGTAATCCTCCATATTCACTCCTAATGCGTTAAATCTATCCCATCAAATTTTCTCCCTACAACACGCCAATATTACTCCTTCGCTCTTTTCGATATCAATCTTAGATTTCAATCAAGAACACTATTTTTTATACTAATTGTTGTGATTTAAGGCCTAATTCAATCACCAAATCTAAGCAAACAATAATAAATCTTACGTATAAATTTAAAAGCAAATGCATTAATAAAGATTTTTATACAGGTTCCTCTCAATATGAAAGGTCCATCCTATCGGCTGCCTTTAACTACTAAAACTAAATTGGAAGATTATTACATCTCTATCAAGCTAGAACACTCAATTGAGTAATAATTATAACTTATTATTCTCTCAATTACAAGCCTCACAATATTACTTATTTTCTTTGATGATTCAATAATATTCTCTCTCAAGAAGTTGTATGTGATGTTTATTTTAATAAAAACTTATGTGAGAATGACTCTCTATATATAGGAAAACATCTACCTAAATTTCAGTTATTCCCCGGACCTCAAATCGTCCGAAAGTCAGCTCAAACTAAGACTTCTCAAACCTGCTGGGAGTGTGTCGACTTAGCCGTCTCAAACCAAATTCCCGAACTCCACTGCCTCAAAAGGTTCCCTGTCGGAGTTGGTCGAACTCGACATGGTCCCATCTCCTCTGCCCAAACTTAATAAAATGGCTTCTCGGCCCCTCGCGAAGAGTATTACCGAATATTGCCTCCCTCCGGTTTCAAACGCCCATGTTCTCTGGCCGTGATGAAGATTCTGAAGAAGATGGATTCATGATGGAAACGTTTTGTATGATTCTTGAGTGGTTTTGAGTTTGTATTTGGATTTTGGAGAGAGGGAGGTTTATATTAAAGTGGATATATCTTTATAGTGTGAATTTTATAAAAAATTTCATATTGAGGCTGCGGTTAATTAGCTAGTTGATAAGGTTGAAACCTCAACTTAAAAATCCTAAACTATTTATGGATCTTGATTCAGTGCTTAAGCTTTTATTATGCTTAAGGTGTTTAAACTATTTAAATAAGGATAAAATTGATTAATATAAAAATACACCACCTATATTGACTATCGATATTTTCCACATGACATGAACAATCAAGTGAGCTGTAATAAAAAGTAGTGTATATGATTTGATATATCTATAACCTCTACTAAAGAGTGCATGTGCACTCTAAATTAATTTACTTGTCCTTGCACCTATTAGCAATGACTTCTTAACATCATTAGTTGGGTAGAACTTAAACTTCACGTTATTGTTTGAGGTAATGCGAAAAATTTTCATTTAACATTAATTAGACGAATTTAAGCGGCTTAAGCACGAACTGCTAAGTTACAATCGCATACGAAAGCACGCCTCGAACTATACGTAGACCAATTAATTAGCTAGTTAACGAGTCAATAGTAAGACGATGATCAATATATGGTTCGAGAGGATGATCTACAAATAAATGTTATACTACATATTATGTTTTTTGAAATTAAGTATATGGCGTATACCATAATATTCAATTTCTATTTTCCCATATCAAATTTTACTTTTAGTTTCGATAATCTAGAAGTAACGGACTGGTTCTGGGATCGACAAAGAGAGAATGGCTAATCCGCATGCAATTGCACTCAGCAGGTACTATCGAATAATGTGCTACTGGCTTCAAGATGGCCCAGAGGCGAAGCCCTCAAGAATCTGGCTGCTCACCAAGCCGTCCCCAGAAAGTTGTTCGCTAGATTACAACGGATTAAAGACCTATTAAAGGGATGATTATGAGGTGCATTGAAGATCATAATTATTCAACACCTTAATGAGCCGAAACCGTTACTACTTGAAAGTACATGGGCAATCAACAAGTCAACAAGGTAACGGTCCATACAACTATAAAAGGTAAACCTTGAAACAAATCAAGTAAGTTCACCTTAATCCCTCAAAACACTTTTACAAAATCTAAACTCTCTCGATCTATTACTAACTTGATCGCTCTGAGTTTTTCCTACAGTGCAACCGGTTTTGTTTTCCCCAGCATTTCCATTTGGACCGGCACGCATCAAAGACAATCAAGACTTGTCATTCGGTCTATTATTCAAACCGACCAGATCATCGCTTTCTTACCGTATTAGTCGAAATGGATTCGCATTTACTCATAATCTATCGAGCAAAATTTCATATTTGAGATCGATTGTCATTGAGCTTCGGACTATAATCAGGTTATGCAGTCCGTTAATAGTACTAGTGTGGCACAATGAATTATAGGCCCTTTTATCAGTTAAGTTTTAAACTTGTTCAACAAACAGCAATCACTAATCAGGCAATCACCACATATAATCTTTTGGGATTTTGTTAATGCAAGCAATAGACGCGCAGCGGCTGGGGTTAGAAGCGTCACTGCTAACCGACTGCTAGTCCATTTCGAGCGCCAGCCATATTCATTACCACTTATTAATGCATTGGCCTAGATTTTAGTCAAAGCCACCTCTAAGACACGTGATTCATGACCTGCTCGAATCGTCAATAATAACGTCAAGCACGGACATCCGCTAATTGCTAATTATTATTAAGATCAACAATACCAATGATAAATGATACTCCATCCGTCATACAAAGTTTGATCATCTAGCATTTTCTTCTTGTATCAAAATATTTAATTTTTTATATTTCCAATGCTATTTGTTCATGTGTTTTCCTTTATATCCCTATTTTTTCTCTTCTCTTCTACGCAGTGTCATCAATTACTTCTCTAACGCCCATAAGAATGATATTGGCTTGCATATCATTAATTTACGCTGCCGATAAACACGATAAAAAATTCATTCCACCTTAATTTATGTGCATTCATCTAGATAATCAATTTTTGTGAGATGGATGGAGTACGGAATAATGTCGTATTGTTTGTTTGTGCAATCCACAAGATTTTGGGTCCAAACTGGTCGGTGGGCCCAATCAATTTCTATCTTAGTGATCTTGATTTATTGTGCGCAAACAATATATGCAATGTACATAAACCTATGAGTAACTTATCACAATTTCTCAATAATGTTAGAATGAGTAACATTAGTAACATTTATATTAATAATCTTCATTAATGTTATATCACATAATATTTTTCATAAAGATATACACTACCATGGTATTCTATCATTCATAAGAATTTGAGTTTATATATACATAGTAATCTAGCTTATTACCCATTCGGTATGGATTCCTCATCTAAAATGCTTTCATGAATACAAGAACATGGTTTGTATTATCGACATTGATGAATTTCAATTCCATACAAGTTGTAGTAGTTTTATCAAATAATAGTTGAACACATGTGAACCGCACCTTTTTTTGTTAGGATTTAAAATCTAAATTCCCTCTCAAAGTTTCAAGAATTAAATAAGAACGACATGAATTTAAAGACGAAAAATAAACAAGACACATAAAATTTATATGCTCTCCTTCAACGTGAAAGATATATCGTTGTCGCTCGCATCCACTATAAACCAGAAGATCATTACAAACCCTATTACTAGCTATAATTTATGTTGAGTATTTTCTTATATATCGAAAATCTCAACCACAAGCCTACCAAGAACAAAACTATGTTGTTCAAGAATATTAAAGACCTAATATTCTTCTAGGATGATTATTTCTTTATTCTAAAAGATTTAGCGATACAAACTCATGGAGAACATCTCTCTATTTATAGGTAAAAGCTCTAACCTAAGTAGGTAATTCCTGAGCCTCAGAAAGTCCGAAAATCACCTCAAAATGCGCCATTCCTGACCAAATACTGAGCAAGATCGCCACTGTGCAAGTCCCGATCTTTTCCCGGCATTCGCTAATTTTTCTCTTCGAGGCCGGGACCTAACAGTCCCGAACTAGTAATCGACAACCGAAAATTTCTTCATCTCAACAAATCTTCCACTTGAAGACATATTTCGGATCACCATCTTCAAGCACCATTCCGCAGTAGCCCTCCTGAGTTCATCATCCATGAACTCCCACCGAAGCTGATCCCAACTTCAATGCCTTCTTTTCCAATCTCAGAACATCCTTGAATGACACCAACTTGACTACTCAAGAGATCCTGCACAGTCATTATCTTTACCCCGCTGACTTTTACCCTTATTCGCATAATCGCCATGCTTCCCGCCCGCTTTCTCGATCTTCACATGAAGCCCAACCTGCATATTTTGGAAAACTCTGCTTCGATTATCATCAACGACCTATCTCTTCTGCCTTCTCCCATTCCACGATACGACTTCCTTTGATCTAATCTTATCAATTCTGGTGTTTGATCAACACCTCTTCAACGCTTAACAAATAATCGTGAGGTCGGGAACACCTCTCTCACCGCGACTTTCAAACATGCCCTCGCTAACTCACGATGATTCATGCAACACAAGACTCGTCAGACTTACCCGTAGTTCTCCCTTTAACTCATCACCAAACGAAGTATCACATTCTCGTCACTGGGGCACCTTCCGCTTCAACGCAACTTCATTTGCACAACTCCTCAGAACCTCCCGAGAACTTCTCAGTACATTAAGAACATGAATTTCAGGAACGACAATTATATCTATTTTGATAGAAATTCCCATGTCGAATCTCATATGCTTTTCTCTGTACCCAGATCATCTATTCAACCTCTTATGAGAACCGTCAGTCAAGTATAAAGTACTTGACTTCTGTCCTTTAACTATAACCATAGCTCCCCGAACTACCTTCCAGCTCCCATCTTCAAAATAGTCCGATAACCATCACCATCCTCAAAATTTCTTTCATTTCAATATTTTCTCCATCACAAATTTACTGAACATTCTCTTCTTGTGTTCCCCTGCAATTTGGTTTTCCACTATTTGTTTAAGAAACTGGACATGATTCTTAATTCTTAAATAATACTCTAATGATGTGATCACAAGATTTCTTCTTTTTCAATGAAATTAAAAAATTAAATTATATGTAGTTGATCTTGCATAATGAGCAAAAGATGAGGATGTTGGAATCAGAATGAAACATTAATATAACATTAAATCAAAGCCTGCTGAGATCCAAATTACTCTGTCACAACTCATCATCATCCTCGTAGGCATCATGCATCTGACCTACATATTGCCCCAAATGTGAAATGTATGTATCCCATCTCCCTGACTTAGCTTCCAGAACGGAAAAATAATATTCTACCTTTATTCTTATAGAATTTGTGGAAAAGTCGATGACACCAATAATATAAAAATATAGTCAGCTTTCCATTACAATTCAAGTTTAATATGTAATACTCAATCATTTGATGAGCGATGTTATTAAGTATTGAAAATATATGATTGAAATACTCCATCACTATATATGATGTTAACTTTGAGCCAAATTAAACTCTTACTAGAAGCTTAGAGTTGGTTATTTAAGTGTGTGAATTTATGCAATTTTAAAATAGGTGATTCATGTAATGTACGAGTAAGAATAAAACGTGCTCGAAATCTTCCTAATTGTTTGTGAGAACAGGACACAAATTATTGAAGAAGGAAATAATCCACTACTACATGTAGTTTTAGTTTGGGATTGCCATGGCCATTCTTTTGGATTTCTTTACAATGGTTCTCCTACATTGAGTCAATAATGCATGATAGACCAAGTGGCTTATCATTAAAACCCGATATATACTAGATAGATAATACACTATGAAACGCAATTCTGTTTATATTAGAACATAATTCTTTGATAAGTATCATTGCTTCATGTGCCTTAATTGCTTTAAGTTTATAAAAGTCAACACTGCTCAAATTAAAGAAACATTATTTATATATGTTTGAAGACTTTTAATTTGCTCGCCCCTATTCTTTCTAATGATGATTCAGAAAGCAAAATGGAAAAGAAGAGTAGCACCATGTTAGGTGGAGGGATTTAGCTTAAACAGTCATAATAATAAATTAGTATTATAACATGGAGATAAGGTTATTAGCCTTTCATGTGATAACAAATGGAGGTCGAAGAAATAAAAATAGGACATAATAATTAAAACGGGGATACTAATAGATATTGCTTGATCACCATATATCTAGCTAGATATGTAGTTAAATTAACAGCTGCTCCATAAGTATAATTAATTAAAGGTTATTATTATAGGGAGGTAATTACTGAAATGATTTATAATTATGGGCCGCTTGCGCTTTACTTTGTGGTTTCGATATCGATACACAATGTTTCCTTAAGTATATATTATATATACAAATGATCTCCAAATTAACTAGTTTTTCCATTAAATGTTAAAGGAGAAAGAGAATTTAGGTATAGGAATAATGATTTTGAATCATTTTCTAAGTCCTAATGGGACGCGGTATCCCTCAGAGAAGTAATTAACTTTAGTTTTCGTACTTGATTATTGTTATTATTATCAAGGAGAGGTCCTAATAATAAGTTGAAATCAACTATTCAATTCAAGTTGGTACGTATATAGTTGAAGTCCAGCTTGAAATGTTTCCTACTAATTCCCTTATCTAGATTTGTCAGGAATATTGTATCCTCTTTCGGATATTCTTACTTCTTAAGTTTAGTTGAACTTAAAGTTGTTGGTTGATTAACCACTCAAGTAACCATAGTCAAATTGAGCATTCTTCACTAACTTAATTTGTCAAAAGTTTTTGAATTACATATGAGGGAAGATAATGGTCAAATTAAAATGTAGAACTTTTGTTGCAAGCTGCTCATCTATAATAAAAGATATAAAGTGAGTTGTATAGTTTAATTCGGTTATTCAACAGAAGTGATAGTTTAATTATTCGTGTAATTTGATTACAATTTTTTTTTAATATCAATTGACATTTTCCAACTTTTGGTATTCAAAGCAAGTATTAAGGCATTCTATACTGTTTGAGTGAACGAAATAATTGATCTTAATAAAATTCGATGTAGTCAACACAAACAAACATTAGTTCATAAACCATAATAATACAATATAAATCAAGACAGGGTAATAAGTAACGTTTTGGTTTTATTATACTTTCATAATAACAAGATAAAGATTTTGAACAAGTTCTTCATATATAAATCTCTCTTCCTACTCAGTTTTACCTGCACCGACCCACATGTTTTAATGGCATTTGATTTGGTACATTACAAAATCAAACGCCACTAAATTTAGATGCGGTACACATAACTAATAAGTCATTTTTCAGTTTTAAATTACAACTTTTAACTTTAATGTTAAGCTATATATATATATATCGATCCTTAATAATATTATATGATCGACATTAGTCAAAAGTCAGAGGTATATATATATTTACACCTCCACTTGTTGTTGACCTTGCTTCTTATTAGTATCACCATTATTCTCCTGATGAATAATCTCTTTTGAAGTGTCACGTATTTCAATAACCACATGGTCAACGTCCATGTCAGCATTATCATTGACTGGTTGCACAATTCCCTTATGAAGTTTTTGTTGAATTTTTTCAGGTGCAAACGTTGTGGTTGACTTTTGTTTTTCTATTTTCTTGAAATGTCCCAAATTTGAGAGCTCATGAACAGCCTCCGAAACCTTCTCAACGGAATGAATTATGTCAATTAAAATTGACCCAACTGCAAGGATTGGTATGATATCTAAAAGGTTGGATTTATTATTATTATTTGAATGATTAGAAGTTTGGAGGACACTTTTGAGGTCATCGATAGCGCTTTTCATGTTGTGTAAATGATTTTCCACGATGGATGAAGGATGTGTCATGTTTTTTATTGCGGAAGATAATTCGAGTAGGAGTTTTCCAGCTTCTGAGCTCATTTTAGAGTATGGTTCTTGAATTATCTTGTGGAATTCGGTTTGTGCCTGCAAATGGAGTCAAGTGATTGCACATGTTAGAATGCTAGAACCATTTACATAATGCAATGGTTATCCATATCTTATATCTATCGAGTTTGTATAGTGAATGGTGAAGGGATATTTAGAGAGACAAAATTATCATTTTTATATAGGAGAACTAACCAATATTTTTTTTAAAAATGCATAATACATTTTTTTTCGATTTACTATTCAAATATTTAAGGGAGCTATTGTTCCTTTATGCCTTTCCTAATTCCACCCCTGAAGATATTATTCATTTTTGTTAGGAATGAACACGATTTTAGCACGTTGGAATTTTAATCTAACAAGATCATAGGAGTAATATATAATTACCTGTTTGTTGGAGTTGGTGTAGCCACTGACTAGTGTTTCAATATGGTAAGCGCATTGTCTAGTAAGAGCTCCAACTTTTAAGTATTGATTACAAGGGTCGCGGAATCTAAAACTTCCATGTCCAGGCTCCCACCATGCAGCATTTGCCTGAATTTTAATTTTGGTAACCATTATTAGTACATCACTACAAATTTAGTATGCATAATAATCCTTAGATAGATAGCGCATTTCAAAAGCGTTATGCAAGTGACGCTATCCGATCCCTCTAAGTACAATGCAAGGAATATAATTTTTTGCCAAGTTCAAAGTGGTAATAATAATAATGTATTTAAACTTAATTAATTACCAGGGTCTCTTCACTGGCTTTTGAACCTAGAACGCTTTTATAGGCTTGAAGGAATAATTTTCCTTCCTTGGATGTATTTGCGTCATCAACTTCACCTTGAGGTAGATGAAAATATTCATCTCCAAACCCTGTAAAGTAGATTACTATATTTTTCATTAATACTCTGAAAGTAGGTAGTTGTGGCCGCTTATTAGTTGTATCTAGTAACATGTATGGTAAGTACAACTTCAACGTGTAATATATACGGAGTATTATTTTTATAATAAAAATTCACCATTTATATTTATACGAACTATATACAACACAAATAAATATATTATTTGGGCCAAAGCTGAAAGCATACCATAAAAAAGGAACAATCTTTTATGATGCATGAGAATTTACCATTCATTTATTCAAAATTAAGCTTATTCGGCCCTCCTAAATTTTTATATAATTTTATTCATTTATATTATATTTATTAGTTTAATTTCTTATATAAAATCCTGATTACGCTGTTGTAACAAAATCTATGGCCATGTGCAGCCAAAACTAGGTTTGTTCAAGAGCCATATAAAACAAAAATACGTTACTTTTGCAATTATTGTATTAAAATTGATTTATGGCTCACCTTCTAAGAAGCTAGCTACTTTTTCCATATTTGATGCAACCAAAATGTGTAAATCTTGACCTGCCCAGACTGGACAAATGAACAAAGAAACGATCATACAAGTAGCAGCTCCAATGATAATTGTTGATAATCTCTGATGAGCCAACTCAATAATTTCTTCAACTCGGTAACCAGAAACAGTGACCAAACTGAATGTCAAGATGAATATTAAAATCCCATAATCATATCTTCTCTTCAGATATGGGAAGAATCTTGCAAATGTTGACCCCGTTGCTGTACGTACAAATTAAAAATAACGTTAAGTTCCTCTGTTTTATTATATTGCTTTATTTTTCTCAAGAAATAAATCAACTCTAATGAAAAATACTTAATTAATTATATATATAGATGATAAAGAAAAAAGATGCAGTTTGGTGTATTTATTATTAGGCACTTTGTAATGAAAAAATTCACACCATGAGGTTCAAGCAATCATCACTCGAATTACTTTAAGAAATTAAATGAACGTATTTATTGTTAAAGAAAGACATAAATTGACATGTTCAAAACAATTCTACAAACAAGAATGGTGACAAATTAACTTATACTTCTATTGAACTCGAAAACTATATATATAAAAAAATGTGATGATCATATATATATTAAGATATATACCAAGAATGAAGACAAAAAATCCAAGCATGATCGGCTCTCCAGTTTTCCCAGTTAGTTCAGCCAAATATTCAGCCCCAACACCAAGTGCACCAGCTAGCAATGTTGCACAACCTCTGTTTATGCATTTGCATAAGGTTCCACCTAAAAAATAAAGATCAAAATTATAAATATGGAAGATTTTGAGAGTAAATGCACAACCATACATATATACCAATAAAGAATGAATAAAAATATTGTACATTATTTTTCCCAAACATGCAAATATATACAGTATATATGAATATATAACGTACTCACTCACCAACTGAAAATTCAAAAACCACCACCACAGTTAAGACAGCCCACATCCCTGCTTGTCCAAATCCATCATAGAGAGGCTTGAAATAATAAAACAAAGAAACCAAAGTGAGGGCTAAACCTACTTTTGCAGCATGTATGATCCTTCTAGGATCATCTTTTCCAATTTTCTTTGTTTCTTTTGCTATATTCACAACCTCGTCCTTAAACTTCCCTAACTTGTTAATCCAATCCAACAATTTTGCAAAACCACCGTTTTTCTGATTAGCAGAATCCATTTATAATAAATGGAGAAATTAAAGATGAGATATTGAATTGGAAAGGAAAACTACTTTGGAAATGTTATTGAAGGTTTTAAGTGCAAAATAGAAAGAGAAGAGAGGTGCATATATAGACAACAAGGAATTGCATGCACCTTCCTTGCAAGTATAAAATTTAATTGTTTTTTTGGTTCTTCAGTTTTTGCTGAATCTGGAAGGGTCACCTCTACATATTTATAGTAGTGTAAAGGGTGGAAGCAACATCTGAGCTGTTATACACACACCCAAACAGTTAGTATTTGGGGGTGAAATGACTATTTTGCCCCCTATTTGTAAGTGTGGTAGTTATAGAAATTATGATCAAGTAAAATAGTCATTTCAGATTAAAAAAACACTATTTGGGTGTGTATATTGGATCCCAAGCAACATAGATTTTGGCTTTATTTCTTAATTTGAATTTTAACATCAACATATTCTAACGTTTGCATTCTACTTAACAAAGCTAGAGTGAATCGATATTATATACGCAACATTACCATGCCACGACACTAAAAAGATGCATCAAGCTTTAATCAATCTAAAAATGAATAGACAAATACTATCTAATACTCCGTTCCTAAAAGATTGTCCACTTTGAAGCTTGATTTTAATAATCTGACTAAGATATATTTATTATGTTTTTTATATCATTTTAGCTTAAAATATATCAATAAAAGTATATTTCAAATTCTTTTTGATATATTTTTCATCAAATACATATATAACACAAATAAAAATATTTTATAATCAAAGTTTAACCATTAATTAGAGGAGTTGTCTTTGTCTGATTGTGGATGTTAGTAAAACAGGTTTTCGTTAACAATAAAAATGAGGTAGTTCATATAGATGGTGGATCACTGCAAAAGTCAGCTTTTTCTTGGATCTGGGCCATATTGTGTAGTTAATTATTACCATGACCTAATTATTTTTTTAAGTAGGAGTATAATTCAGTAATCCCTCCAATTCACATTGTAAGTCTTGGAAGTATTTCTAAATTATTTAAAACAAGTGTCGTTCATCAATTTCAATACAACTTTTACACATAATTTACTTATTTGTCCTTACATGTTAGAATGTGTGTTGCATACTTTTCTTTTACCATTTCTTGATCCACTCAATAATTAATGCACCATAGGGATAGCAGAGTAATTTGGTTTGATTTCTTAATACTAATGCTATGGTCTTAAACGACCTCCAATTTGAATTGGAGGGAGTATTACAGACATGTCTATGTGATAACATAATGCTTCCTTTCTTTTTCATCTATTTCTGACACTATGTGAAGTCTAATTCTACAAGTCATTATGGCAAAAATTTAGTGGGATGATGTTAAAAAGTGTTAGACAATGCACTGTCTTCCACCACTGCATTTTGATCCGAAGAAGATGGTTTCCTTTTTCTTAATTAAAGAAACAGATTTCAATATATTGGTAGAATTTAGCGGTGGAGAAATTAGGGATATAGAGATAGGAGAGAAGTTGTTCAATTTAAAATTTTGAAAATTACTTTTTATTAAATATTCCTCCATCTCACAAATTTATTTACTTTTTTTATAGTTAGAGTAATTTCAAATTTTCAAATTTTTAAATATATATATTTGTGTTGTGTAATATTTTATAAAAAATATATCAATAGAAATAGGTAGTTTGAAATATATTTTTTATTGATATAGTTTTCTACCCAAATATAATACAATACAAACCAAGATGTGATAACAAAAAGCTCAAAAGTTAACAATTCATGATACAGAGAATTTTATCAATTATTTATTTAAAAATTCAATTGTTCTCCCCCTAAATTATATATTATACTTTTCTTCATTTATAATAATGACAATAGCTCTACATAATAATAAATAATAATTATTCTACACAAATGATATAATTATTTAACTAACACATATTATAATAATAATAATAACAGTAGTTCTACATAAAATATATTATTATTTAACTAATACCAATTATTAAAGATTGAAAATGATATATGATGATAAAATTATATTGATGAAAGGAGTAATAAATTATATACTCCCTCAATCCCAAAAAGATTGTCCATTTCACTATTTCGTACAAACTTTATAAACTTTACCTACGAATTTCATTAGCCGATAAGAATTAATATAAAGTACGCTGGATCTTGTTAGATTCAAGCTTAATATATATTTTTGAAATATCAACTTTATAATTTTACAGAGATAATTGTAGATATTTACGCTTTTAAGCCAAGGCTCGCAGACCGAAAGCCAAAATGTGACAATCTTTTAATGAGGAGTATGACATGCATTCATGTGAATTGAATCATGAAAACGATACATGCAAATTTGAGCAAAAATAATGTGTTATTCAACGCATACATTTGAATGAATCATTAAACACGCATCGAAGATAAATAAACAAAAGCTTAATTAAAAAGTTTCACATTAAATATAAAGAGATATATATGTCAAATGTATGTGATGTATCATCCTCAAACCGTACATATAATATTTCAAATGTTTTCCATATTTAAGGATATGTTTTACTTTCTTATTATTGCTCCATGTTTCACTTCACTACAAACCAAGGAATAATTTAATCAACTATTCAATTAATTAATTTTATGATTATATTTCCTTAATTTTTTATTTAACAGTACTTATCAAGCTGCTATTACTAAAAATTAACCTTGCTTATTGAATCGTACTAATTAAACATGGCAAATTATTTGTAATTACATATAGAAAAATGATTGAAACAAAAATTAAATACGGAGAAACCTATTTATAACGAACAAGCTTCTCGCCGAATCCAATCGCCATGGATTAAAGTTCATATTATAAGTATCACTGGCCGAAGCACTGTGATAGTATATTCACAAATTACAGATAGTCAAATAGTTCCCCATATGTGCAAGTATAAAGTACGATAAATATTGAGTACTCCCTCTCCATTTCCCCAAATTAATCGACGTTGTGATTCCTCACAAGGTTTTCGACCACAAATTGCTTTTCATTAATAACCCAAAAATATAAAATTGATATAATTGGATTAGTTTTTTAAAATATTTTCATAATATTATTTTATTTATAATTTTTCATAATATATATAAGAAATAATTAACGATTAAAGTTGTGTATCAAAAGTGAGAAAGCTCACCACCTGAAATTATGTATGAAATTTATGAAATATTAATTAAAAAATGATTAAGATGCATTTCTAATCAAAACGAAGCAAAAATCGAGCTACTAAAAATTACACGTGGCTGGTGGTTCTATCGAGCCCCAATTTAATGTGAAACCTCGCATAAACAAGGGTTTCCGAGGCCTGAATGCTCATTAAATTTAAAGTGCTCGAGGGCTTAAAATCTTTATTTTATTGGGATAAATCGCCATATGGGCTAAAATTGAAGCTTCAAAGAAGCATAAGGTTCGAGATCAAAGCTTAAAAGGTCCGGTGTCAATATGAAATATATTTGACCTAAAAGATCCGAACCTTGCTTTTCATGAAAATAGGCGCCTTTTTTATTTCTTGGAAGATTACTTCCTAAATTTCCGACGGTCCGTGATTCGCCTCAAAATTCAACGGCAAGATCGCGATCCACCCGAAATTAAAACCAATCAATTAAGAAAGCATTCAAAGTTCCGGCTCATAAATATTCCCCTAAATTTGATATTCATATCACATTCACATCCAAAAAACATCTGAGAAAATACAAAGAAAAATATATGGGATTTCTCTAAATTAAATCTTTTAAACCGTCAGCAGAAACACCACAGTAAATTTCTGAAAACACCTCCGTAGCCTAAATAGGCTCTAAATTAAGAATTATTGTACAAACGAAATAATTCTTCGTGTCGGCTAAAATCACGAATCTAACACGCATCTCTCCGAACGCTCTGCAATCTTGCATGAACACCGAAAATTCTCAGTTTTATTTATCAAGTTCCGTATATAAGAAATACACCGAATATTCAGCCCCTATACGAGTCCAGCAGAAACACGCTACCAAGCATCTGCCCGAGCGATCATGTCATCAATAAGGTCAGATACTCAACCTTCATACTCGATAATCACTACAACAAGTCAGCTAAAGGCCACAGAAGATAAGCTTTAAGCATATAGTGCTCACGCCTAAATCAAATCAAAGTGAGTAAAAATTCACTAAGTCTACAACAACAAGCCACAAGCATCAATAGAGTACAAAGTTTATAAGCCAAGCGAGGCTAAATTCCTCACTAAGTCCCACTCTCTACAACAATAAGTCGCTATGTCACATGAGAAGCACAATGCTTCAAAGCTTAAATCAAATCCAAATGAGGCTAAATCTCACTAGGTCCCTCTTCATCACTACAACAACAATTTGTTAAGATCACAGAAGTTCAACCAAGCATTTACATTGCTTCAAATAACTGGGTTACATCACTCCACATGCCCAAGAGTTCTGAAAGTTCTATCCCAAATCAAGTCCCACTAAAGTTGTAGCCTCAAGCTACAAAATCCCATTAAAGACAAGAAGACAACTACCAAGTCCCACAAAGGCGTAGTAGCACAACTAAGGTCAGCCTCCCACCCTGTGAACATCTCTTAAGTACCAAAGACAAAGCGCAAGACTCACATCATAGCAGAAGCCTCCATCAAGTCTAAAAACACCTAAATCAAGTCCAAGACCCAAGATCAAGTCCAAGATAACCAAATCACCGAAATACGCTGCTATGCCCCCTATTTTAATTATATCCAAGTCCGCATCTCAGCCTCAAGTCCATCAAGACTATAATAATATTCAAATTTCATAGAACTCCCTATCCAAATCAAATCAAAATTAACTCAAGTCAAGCTCAAGTCGCCGAGCTCATACCAAGCTCCTATCAAGACCCTATCAAGTCGCTCTCAAGTCGTTAGCCCAAAGATCTCACAAATCGTCAAGAAATTACTAGACTCATAATTTAGACAACATTTCCTTTCTTCGATTTGATAAACTCAGACAATCGAGGAATTTTTCCTAGAGTGGGTTTTATTTTAACCTTTTAAATAAATAATAAAAAATTTCTTTTGTATTACATAGGTAAGAAGTAGCTAATTCCTTATTGTAACTCACAGCTAGATATTTCATGCCTAACTTTAAATTTTTGTATGGTAATAGCACTTTAAGTAATTAATAATGCGAAAATGAAAAATGGAAGAAAACAATTTCTTATTTAGACTTTTTATATATATTAGTGATTAGTAATATATGTTAGTGATTAGTAAAGTTAGTGATTACTTTGAGAAAATGTGAGAAACCAAATAATTTATTAAACCTTGAATATACATTTTTTCATAACATACGCAATAACTAAATTACATCATTTGGATCGAATAAACAACAAACGCTGATAATTAATTAAATTGCATGCCCTTTATTTAGGCCTTTACCTTTTGAGAGATACTAGTAGTTCGGTTTGATCTTTGAAGTGATGATTCACTTATAATACAGGTTCAACAGTAACGCAAAACAAATCTAAGGCATATATAATGGTCATTTAGACCTCTAAATAGTTAAATATTGTTCTCATGCTTAGCTTATGTAATAGTCTTGGTTTCCCACTAACAATTGTTACGTACTAGACTTTTTTTTTTTGCCTAATAACTTTTAATTCAATAGTCTATAATGGAGCTTCACATGCAATGTATGTATATAATAAAGATAAAATTTTATTGTAAAAAAGTTGAAATTCAAAAAGTATTACTCCCTCAATCTCAAAACACCGCTGACCTTAAATTGAACTGAAAGACAACTATTAATTATTTTAAAAATTTATATAATTGGATTCAGTTTTTAAAATACTTTCATAATATTAATTTTTAATAATATAATTAAAGAGTAATTAAAGATTAAAGATTTTGTGAAAAAGTCAATTGTTTTGAATCGGAGGAAGTAGCAATTTTTTATACTCCATAATATGTATCCTCAACGATTGCCTGCCCTCTTTAATTCAACCTAATAGAGTAATGACTAGTTGGTAACTGAGCAACAATCAATTTCGACCATCAATCTACCTAATACCTATCCCTGAAAAAAAAATTATAATTTGTATTTCATAAAATTAATAAATTTATTGATCTTAATAAAAGTATATTACTCCCAACATTTTAAAAAGATTATTCCATTTCATTATTTTGAGTCAAACTTTATAAATTTAGATCATGAATTCTCATTAGCTGATAATAAATAATATAGACATGTGAGATCTTGTTAGATTCGTTTTAATATATATTTTTGAAATATCAACTTTTTACAATTTTCACGCATGTATAATTAGAGATATTTACGTTTTAAGTCGTGTCTTGGAAATAGTGAAAATCAAAATGGAACAATCGTTTTGGGATGGAGAAAGTAAAAACTATATTTTCCTATTTCCTCTAAGTTTTATTTACTTGTCTTTCAAATTTAGAAATTTTGAATTTTAATATTCGTATTTGTCTTTCTAATACTACGTAGTACTGTAGTAGTTTAGAAATTAATTAGGAAATAAATGGCCCTTTATTTCATTACTAGCCATGATGCACGAAATTAATTAATTTTTCCTTTGGGAAAGAAAATAGGCATCCCTTTCAGTGTGTTCAATTTATTATGATAAGTAGACCACAATGATGCATGTCAATTGGAATTTATGATAAGGAGACTAAAAGTGTCAAAATGTACGGTCACAGTGACTTCATTACAATTCTGTACTCAAGTACGGAACTACGGTGGGGGGCAATGAACCGCCTGAATTAATTGCTCTTTGAAAGTTCTCTTGATAATGATGTACTCAACATTATTCTATTTTTATTTCAACAGTTATTATGAAGGTGGGTTGTTGAAAATTGGCTAACGATGGTGTCAATTAGCATTTTCATTGTCTTTTTGTGACAACAAATTAAATATATATTCTTCGACAGTTTTCTTCAACTTTCAAGCCTTTTTTGACTTAATACCTCGTTACAATTTGAAATTGGATTGAAAATGACATTGAGCATTTGTTATTTATTTTATTATGTCTTGATTAATTTCGCATTAATCATCTTATATATAGGCATATAGCTAGAGGTTGTAGGTTGTAGGTTTTGACAAGGTTAAAATCATATGGATTGCACAAATAAACACTTCACATATCGCTCATTAAAATGTGACAAACGCGACGCCCGATATCGATATTTTATGGCGCCGGTATCGACACCTAATCGTCGAAGCTACATTTGCATACCGACACGATAATCACACTACATAGAAATAGTCATTTGTCTGCCCCTTTATTAATTAAACCGACACCATCAAACATTTAAATTTATTTTTGATTTATTTTAAACCGACGCCACCCGACACGTTCGTGAATTAATTTGGCTTGGAATTTTTAATACCGACAATTATCCGACACCATCTCACATTTAGATTTATTTTTAATTTATTTTAAACCGACACCACCCGACACTTTGTTCAATTAATTTTTATTTTTGGATTTGTTTAAGATCGACACCACGCCGACACTATCGCACGCCTAAAATTATTTTATTTTAACCCAACGCCAATCTCGACACCACAAATATATAATTATGTCAGTCTTCGACACTCATGCACACCACAAAAAATTTAATTATTTTATCACAATCGACACCCCACCCCGACACACCCGATCGACGCCAACCCGGTAAATTTTCAAAATTACAGATGCCGCAAAGATGGCAGTAACCAGCCGCACCACAAAAATACCCAAAAAACATCAAACAACATCCAAAACATCAAAACAATATAAACATGAAAAACAATATAAATATCAAACAAAAAGCCATCAACAACAACATAAACATCAAACACAAATAATAACACAAAACACTATCTAAAAAAATATCAACATAAACATCAAACAAAAAATAATAATCATAAACATAAACATCAAACATCAAAATTACTTTAATTTTTCTTTTTGGATAATTTTCCTACAATAAAAAACAAATGTAACAACATTATTATCAAGATAAAATAGATAGACATAAAAAATCTAAATGTAACAAAATAATTAGATAGACATAAAATGTAACAAAATGATTATTTCAAATAATTTCCTACTAAAACGAAACAATATAAGAAGTTAGTAGAGAAAAATAATTAGATATCTAAAAAAAATAATTACCTAAAATAATTTCCTACAAAAAGAAACAATATAAGAAAGTAAGTATTATAAAAAATAAACAACAAAATAATAAAGTAAGATTATACTTAAGGTTGGAATTTCAAAATTAAAATGTAAAGAATATTATTAGGGTTTAGTGATGATGTGATTAGAAGTGTTTATATGGTGGAGGGGGTATGAATTCTTAAATTTAGAAGGCCCGATGCCACCCGACACTAAACCGATTAATCGCACATATAAATATTTAAATTCTCGCACTTTATTATTATTTAGCCGAATTGGGGTAAATTGGTGCCCGACACCCGCCATTATGTAAGACACCTGACACCACCCGACACCTGACCGACGCCATATTAAGACATCAGTAAAAAAAATTATCCGATTTGAAAACTTACCCAACCTGCAATCATAACTCAACATCCAAACACAACACGACATTGAAAACACATAAAAAAAATACAAATACTACATTTTGCAAACACAACAAATCCAATTTGCAACGTTATACGAGGTTTAATTACAAAATTTGTCATTTATTACACGAAAACTTCAAAAGAAAAATATCGATCCTAATTTCCTGAGGCTTCACGCTACTAGTATCGTTCTAAATAGCCTTCCTCCGAGTCTAAATCGTTATCCGGGTAGTCCGACTGCATCAAGCATCACTATCGTCAGTGTCCCAAATCATCTTCAACAACTGAAAAAAGGTCGATTTGACCAGATAATATAAATAATTTCGATGATAATATTATTTTGTAAATTATTTGAGTTTCTAATTACATTTATAATTTAGTAGGAATAACCGGGGCAATTCGAAGTTAAGCTTAGATCAAGCAGTTGTCCATACCTCGATTTCGCTGCTTCCGCGGTTTTTCGTGACTTAGGAGTTAAGTAATCTAAGTCATCCTTATCATACACTATTCACACAAAATATCACAAATCATCCCTCCATTTTTAGAGAGCTTGGCCGAGATTCCCCTAGGAGCAAAAAGAAAATTTTTCTCTTCCGATTCTTCACTTTGTCGCATATAAACATCCTCAAGTTGATTGCTAAGACTTTCTATCGCCTTTCCCTACGATTTTGAGGTAAGAAATTGGAGTTTTGAGTGATTTTTCTTGGTTGACTTTTGGTTGACTTTTTCCATAATTCAATTTTATGATGAATCCTATTTCATATGTGGTTCTTATGACGCATAGTGCTGATGAATTCATGATTTAGAGGTTGTTTGAGGACGCTTTTGGCCGAGCTGACTTTTTAGGTTTTCATGACTTTTAGAAGATATTTTCAAGACTTTAAACGTGTAGATGTTACTGGGACCTTATTATAGACTATTATGATATGAAATTGGTTATTTAAAATTAAAGTTAGAAGTTATGTTTAAAAGCGCACCTGTTTTGAAGCGAGTAATCGATATTTCTGAAAGATATTGTTAATTATAGACCCATTAACTTGAAATGACTTATAAATCGATTTGTAATGAGAAAAGCTGATAAGATGGAATTTAGCGGAAATCGATTGGCCAAGGTCCGATGATTATAATTCGAGAAGTTATCCGCTATGTTAGATCAAGCTTAGAGATGGGGCCTCTCTAAGAGCTGGGGTTATGTATCTTCTGTAACGCCGGCATAAGAAGAGGGTTCACTATACTTTTGGGCAGTTGCTTAGGCTGACTGTGGAAAAGCAAGTACTCATTGTCTCATGGGTTGCTTTGTGAAGAATAAATAGAGGTGAGTACTTATCTCACGTGGGTGTTACTTACGATTCATTTTAAATTGTGTGAACAAATTATTGTCAGATGATTATGTGTGATTCATTCAAGGTGATCGTTTTATATGATTACGTGATTATATTCCGTATGCCAAGACGCTGAGGTGTTAATACCGAACTCCCAACTGTATTTCATTTCACCAATGCATCACATTTCACTGGCTTCACGCTTGTGTTTGACTCACGACAGGAGATTTTTTAGCCGCAGGTTTGGATATTGCCTGGGAGTGAGTAAATTTGTTATCAGAGGCGACGGATAGAGTTATCATGACTCGAAAGACTGGTGCATCGATCACCTATAAGCCGATGATTAAAGCAAAGACTCTCCTTCCTCCGCGATACGCGACGATATGCTTTATACTTAGTGTATAGTTACAAGGCTTTATACTTAGCGATAAGCGGTGTGCCTTTATACTTAGTGTATAAGAAACGCGTGCCTTATACTTCTAGCGATGAAGCGCGCGCCTTATACTTTGTGTATAAGCGCGCGCGCTTTATACTTTGTGTATAAGTTACGTATGGCCTTATACCGCAGAGTGTTGCTGGGTGATTATTGATTAGTCCATTCCTCGCAGTAAAACGACTGAGTATACGCGCATCGAGGTCAGATACCGCGATACGGTAGATGTGAGGTTCACGACTAGAGTTTTCTTGGGCCGCTGCTGGTCTATTGATTTTTTTTGGAATCAGATACACAGACCTTCTATTATATCCTCATGTATTATGTCCTGAGTTTTCTGGTGAATTACGTTGTATTTAATCTTTTTAGGTAGTCCCTTATATGTATTTATTCATATTTGACTATTATATTATTGATCGACTCGTTCAGATGTAAAGTCTACCCCCCGTTAAGTTTCACTAAGCCATGGCTTACACCCATTTTCGCTTTGGGCGGCATTTCATTTGTGCTGTCGACAAAGGCAGCCAGCCCGCAGGCCGCTTTTGAGAGTTTTGTTCCGGTGACAGCGAGCACGGTAAAGCGCAGGATCCTCACACCGATTTTGACGTTAGTTGTCAACCTGCTTTGATTGTTGTCATTTTATTCGTGATACAAAGACGTATCATTCGCTGTAGCCTCGCTTTCTAAGAGATATTTTATTTTGGGATACGTCAGGTATATATTTATGGGTCAGTCGCTTCGATATCACCGACGATTATAAATTTTAAAAACCGTTTTGATTTTGGGGAAACTTAATCAGGATCACATTTTGGATGAAACGAATTGTTTTAAACCGAGTCGCCCATCGGCTCGCGACGGCTGACTGGATTTTTAATGAATCTCACTCGTGGCGTCAATTCGCGGGTCAAGCAATTTTGGTATCGAAGCAGTTTCAGATTACTTAGGTATCCGCAGCATGTCAGCAGGTCTAATTGTTTTTCCTTGAGTCGCTGTGAGTGGTGTCTTTTTGTAAAAGTCCGAGTCTTATCTTTTGTTGGGCAGACTCTCGAGGACGCCACCCAGTTCGAGGCAGATGTAGAGGTGCCCTGGCAGCCCGCAGTGAGTCGAGCCGGTAGTGGCATAGTGTCGATGAAGACAGCTGACCAAAGAGTCCGAGGCGCAATTTCACGAGCACGCTGAGGCCGGTGCACTGCAGGAGAGCCGCTAATGCTCAAAGGTCGAAAGCAACGTGGGGTCGACCTGCAGTGCTTGTTTGACTTGGCTTCTCAAGTGGATCCTCCAAAGCTCAAGTGGCTCCGCCAGAGCGTGCTATTGAAGTTCATCCGGGGATACGAAGTCGATTTTTGAGCCGATGGGATTGCAAGAAGGAGCTGAAGCTTTGCTACTTATGTACTTCACGAGGGGCGCCTGACTCCATGTGGGAGAACTCCGAACAAGGCCTCCGATCATGGTAGGGATGGGCATGCTGTCACGTGGGAGCGATTTTGTTGAGCTCTTCCTCGAGAATTATTTCATTGAGACCCACATGGCGGCCTCGAGTAGAGTGGTTCGAGGTCGCGAGGCGCATGGCATGGGCCTACTGACTGCGTCGACTACTTCCTCGATGTTTATCCGCAGCGAAGAGGATCATTAGATTCAGGACGTGGCCGAATGCGGGGAGATACGCCACCGTATCTCAAATGATGGATTTTACTAGTTTCCATGCCGCGAGGAAAGTACCGGCAAGATGGAAATGGAGCCGCGCAGCCGAGGCGGCTGGATCGAGGAGGAGCTCTAATCGAATTTTCTATTCCGTAGAATCTTTCTACTTGGGAGCTCAGAGAGTGACGGACCAAAGATACTGCCCCGGGCAGAGTCACTAGTTCTAGTCAGCTCGCCCGAAGTGTTACTTACTCCTTCTACACCTGGCTGGCGCCCGCGAGATCCCAAGGGGTCCGTGAGTAGTCTTCCTGGGGTCTGTAGAGTATCCGTTGTTACCACAAGGGGTCGATTGGGCACAAAGAAGACACGGATAGTGTGGTCTTATGCTATCGGCGTCGGCGAGCCTGTGACATTTCGAGGCGAGTGTCCCTAGTTTCCTGCAGGGGAGCGCGCTAGTACTGCACTGGCCTCACTGCCGAGGCGACATGGGCGGAGTCAGCAAGTGGTCGATTCAATGTCATGAGGCCTGGGATATTATGAGCCAGACCTCGCAGAGCGCCAGCAAATGAAATGAGCTTGGCCGAGGCCGTATTCACGTCAAGCACTACGAGGAGGCACAGCGATACCCCCGTAGCGACAGTACATTATTTCGTATGATATCGAGGCCGTGGTGTTGTTTGATTCGCTACGATTCTTTTGTTTCCTCGTAGTTTTATTTCTTCCCTTATCTCGACAAGCTGCGGCCTTTGCCTGCTCCACTCGAGATTATGACACCGTAGGAGGCCGGGCTTGTGGTTAGATGGGTATGAGGCCGCCCTTGATTGTTTGTGGTCATTGTTGTCGGTTGATTTACTTCCATTTCGAGCTTTTCGATTTTGATCTTATCTGGTAATGGATCGGGTTTGGGAAACATCATGCCGTTATTGATCAAGCATCGGAAGGGAGATTACTTTTGTGGGTTCTGGGAGACTTATATTCGATTTGTGGGAGACAAGTAAAGATTTTTGCTCTTCGAGTTTTGTATCAAGACTAGGCTAGAGATTGATTCGAAAGGCGGTTGGGTTCTCGTATGCGTTGATTCGAGTGTATAAAGCAGGCAGTGTAGGATGCTGCTGGTTGTTGTAGAAGTTCAAGGATGTTTTTCCCGAGGACTTACCGGTTGTCACCAAAAAGGGAGTTGAATTTCCTATTGAGGTTATTCCTCGGTACGGGCACCAATTTCTCTTTCACCAGACAGGATGGCTCCAAATTGAGTTGCAAAAGAATCATGGACTCAGCTATTGTGGAGTCAGTTGGACAAGCGGGTTCATCGAATCGAGCGTATCTCCCATGGGCGCACTAGTGTCAAGCTTTGTGAAAAGAAGGATGGGTTCACGAGGTCAGGCATTGACTATAGCAAAATGAATAAAGTGACCATTAAGCAACCGATACCCATTGCTCGTAATTGACGATTTGTTTGATCACCGGGCAGACTTTTCAAAGTGTGTTCTCTAAGATTGATTTTCGGTCCGTTATCACTGGGCTGGTGGATCAAAGTGGGAGATATTCCGAAATCGCTTCTTCCTCGATCTCGTTATGGGCATTATGAATTTATAGTGATGCCATTTGATTGACAAATGCACCGCGGCCTTTATGGATTTTGACGAACCGAGTGTTTCGAGTATCTCGATGAGTTTCAAGGTGGTATCTATATCGATGATATTCGATATATTCTAGGTGAGGAACACGGTGAGGCATTTGCAGATCAGGCCAGACCAGACAAAGACCAATTGTATGCCATATCATGTCCCGAGCTATCTTCCTTAACGGGTTTACGTTCCTCTATTCTTTCTCGCACCTACTCTTCCACAAAACCGCCACGCCTCCAACCGTTCATCCTCTTGTAAACAACATACAATTATCTCACACATGCATGAATTTTGTTTAAGCAAGAACAAATGACTCCAACAATTCTTTTTTTTACCTCATAGAAACTATTTGAATGTTCTCCCTTTATTAGGACAAAGACCGCTTGATTATAGAAACTACATTTGGAAATATTGTCAGGATATTTCAGAATTCGACTTTAGACTAACTATCCGTGTTGTCATTGAGCAAAGCATTATCAATGATAACACGGACATTCATCATTTCACCTAACTCTCTCGACAAAGCATTATTTTCCTCGCAACCCTACCGGCTGAATTACAATGCATTACCCTTTAACCCTACCGATACCATACCAACACTCCCAAACCCTCGATACCCTGTTTTGTTATTTTTTCTATACTAATCTAATTATTCAACGTATAATAAATATATTTTATTGGAAATTAGTTATATGTTAAGTAGTATAGATATTATAAATATAAAATATTATAAAATATTCACGTCGATAATACTCGTGCGGTATAAGATGTATAAATAGTCGAGTTATATTTCACTCTACCAGAAGGCATCGAATCTTTTACAAATATTTTATATTATAATTTTTAATATATCTAATAATTATCAGATAATAATTTATTAGGATTACTTAAAATACATTAAAAAGAAGATGAATGAATTTTATATTTAAATACCGACACCTTTAACCCTACCGACACCATACCGACACTCCCAAACCCTCGATACCCCGTTTTGTTATTTTTTTTATATTAATCTAATTATTCAACGATAATAAATATTTTGCCCTAAATTAGTTATATGTTAAGTAGTATAAATATTTATAAATATAAAATATTATAAAATATTCACTTCCGATAATACTGCATGTATATGATCTTGCATAAATAGTCTAGTTATACTTCACTTCTACGGTTTACAAATATTTTTATATGTTTATATCTTTTAATAATATATCTAATGATTATTGTACATAATAATTTATTAGATTACTTAAAAATACATTAAAAAGAAGACAAATGAATTTTTATATTTAAATACTGACACCTTTAACCCTACCGACACCATACCGATCCCAAACCCTCGATACCCCGTTTTGTTATTCTTTTATATTAATCTAATTATTCAACGTATAATAAATATATTTTATTGGAAATTAGTTATATGTTAAGTAGTATAGATATTATAAATATAAAATATTATAAAATATTCACGCCGATAATACTGTATGTATACGATGTGTATAAATAGTGTAGTTATATTCTCTCACTTCCCACGGTCGTAATCGAATCTTTACAAATATTTTATATTATAATTTTTAATAATATATCTAATGATTATCAGACATAATAATTTATTAGATTATTTAAAAAATACATTAAAAGAAGAAAATGAATTTTATATTTAAATACCGATACCATACCGACACCTTTGGGCTTCATCGACACCATATACTCCACACTCCTAAACCTCGATACCCTGCTTTGTTATTTTTTTTATATTAATCTAATTATTCAACGTGATAATAAATATATTTTATTGAAATTAGTTATATGTTAAGTAGTATAGATATTATAAATATAAAATATTATAAATATCTACTTCGAGCACATATTTCGCATGTATATGATGGGTATAAATAGTCATTTATACTTCACTCTACGGTCGTAATCAATCTTTACAAATATTTTATATTATAATTTTAATATATCTTAATGATTATCAGACATAATAATTTATTAGATAACTTAAAAATACATTAAAAAGAAGACAAATGAATTTTTATATTTAAATAGCGACACCTTTAACCCCGCCGACACTCCCAAACCCTCGATATCCCGTTTTGTTAACCCTACCGACACCTTTAATATATTTACGTAACCGACACCACCCGACACGTAACCGACACCAATGCCGTAATCATATCACAAAATAATAACTATTTATACAACCTCGTGTTTTAACACAAATAAGCTATCCATAAACAACACAAATCATATCATCAAACAATCAATAACATCAACCATAAACATAAAAATATCAAACCATAAACATCAAACTATAAACACAAATCAAAACCATTAAACATAAATAAATCCATACACCTAAATAAAAAATATTCTAATATCCATAAACATAAACCCAACATCATCAACATCCTCCCAAGATCGATCAGGATTAGTGGCCGATTTCCAAAGTCCAAAGCGGGTCATTTCGCTGGATGTAGGATGGCGCCGCTTCCTCTAGAGTCGAAGCCGGGCCGACTAGCTGGGGTCCGGGTTGGGGCCGGATGGGTTGCTTCTAGTACTACCATCTCGCCGAATCTTACTAATAGTTCCCATGACTTCTACGTACGGATGGGACTACGAACTACCGGCAATGAAATGTACCTTCACATAAGCCTCGAACACGGCCATAACTCGGGGCCACCCGATTTCGAGGCCCGCGATCTCTTCCTTCATATCGACCCGACAACCGACGCCGCATACTCTATGGCCGGAACTAGTTCCGATGACTAACATCCATCAACATCTCTCGTCAGCTTGGTGTATAACCGACTCCAAGAACCGCTCTTCCCCACCTTGCTCCTCACTGCCGAAGTCCGCATCGACAACGCCTTTGTCCCACGGAGCCTCTAATGTATCTAAGTCCTTTCCTGCATTTCAATAACAATATCAAGGTGATTTCATCCCAAAGTTATAGAAACATGTTAATGAAATATAAATAACGATAAAGAATCAAACTTACAAGAATGAAAATTTAACTTAACGATAAAGAACAAAACTTCATGTGCCAGCCTCAGCCTCGGTCAGAATTCCCCGCCGGTTCGCTCAGTCAGTTCTTCTTTCTTGTTAAGACCAAGTCAATATTCAACGGCAAAGACGCCTCGCTCATCACCACCGAAACACAATTAAAATACATAATTCACAACTTACAAGAATGAAAATTCAAATTTAATAGTAAAAAGAAAATCCAAACTTACCTCATCATACCCTCTGCCGAAGTGCCCTTGCTCCCTCAGTGAATGCTCGGGCGGAGCTCCCATCTGGCCCGCCGACAGGAGTCATGCGGTTCTGTCTGTTCTTCAGGGATATCGCCCGCTGCTCATCCTGGCACCAGTAGGTGACATACTTCTCCCACACAGCTGGGTCCTGGATCCAATCGGGGCACGGAGTCCCAAGGAGAAACGCCGGATCGTCTACACCCCTCAAGCCCCCGGCAGCCGCATTCTTCTTCCCCCTTCGCCGCCAGACGCAACTTCTTCTTGTTGGATTTCTCCTGCAGTGCCTCGATTATGAAATGCTCCTCCTTTGAATCTCATATCGATCTCCGAATAAATACAAAAATTAAGTTAGTCTAATTTCACAATTCAAAAGCACAAAAAATTTATAACACCATACTTACCAAAAAAAGCTTCACATAAACCATCCTTAACTCTTGGTTCATCACATACAGGCTACAAATTCAACCCTTTCTCGTATTTCGCCTCCTAAGAATCTTTTCACCCTTCCCCATCAAGCCCCGACATAAACAAATGTATTTGATTAGATACAAAATGATAAATATAAATATTAATAAGACAAAAGCAGTGCTGCAACCATCCTCCTCGCCCCCGATGCGCGGCATTTACTCGGGCCTATCGGCCCACGCATCTCGACCTCTACTCTCCTGGATCGGTATCACAGCACATCCTCGCTACCAAACTGGGACTGCTAGATGTCTTCTCGCCTCATCGAAGCGCTGACGACCGATGTTGACTAATTGTAGCTGGCGTGCTCGCAGATACTCCTGGACGGGTCGACGTGCTCGCAGATATCGACGACGCAAGCTCGGGCAGATATCGCCCCGGGTCCAAAGTAGCGGTCTCGCCTATGTCGGCGACATGGGCCCAGTAGCTGGCTCGATCACAAGGTCCGGATGGCTACCCCTAGGCCTCTTCAGCGACCGTCCACTCTCTTGTTGCTCCGTCGTAACCTTCTTCGACCTACTCTTACCGCCACGAGGAGCCATAAAACCTGCGTTTTCAAAATTCAAATTCTATCAAAATTAAAACAATATCATTCAAATCAATTCAATTCAAATCAAACTTAATTCGATCTAATTCAAACTCAAATCTAATTCATAAACTCAATTCGACCTAATTCAAACAACATCAAACCAAATTAATTCCAACTCAATTTGGGACTTAATTCAAATTAATCCAAACTCAAATCTAATTCAAACCAATTCGATCAATTCAAACAACATTCACACTCCAAATCTAATTCAAACTCAATTCGATCTAATCTAAACTCAATTCGATCTAATTCGCACTAATCTAAACTCAAATCTAATTCAAACCTCCAATTCGATCTAATCTAAACAACATTCAAACCAAATCTAATTCAAACTAATTCAAACTAATTCCTTTATCAATTCAAACTCAATTCAATTCAAATTCAAATTCAATTAGATTTAATCTAATTTAAACTCAAATATAATTCAAATCAAATCACCCAAACTCAATTCAATTATTCAATTCCATCAATTAAATAAAATTCAATTCAACCAATCACTAAATCAAACTCAAATCTAATCTAATTCAAACTCAATCCAATTCAATTCATCAACAACAATTCAATTACCCAATTCAATCAATTAAAAACAAACCAATCAATTCCCAATTCAATCTAACTAATAAAACCGAATTAAAAATGAATTAAACTTATAACTATACAAATTAACAAATTAAAACGAATAAATCCGAAATAAAAATTAATTAAAGAACGAATTAAATTTATAATTAATAGAATTAAACGAATTATACAACAACTAATTAAAATAATAAATAAATAAAAATCGAACCAAAAGAAATTAAACTGTAATTAAACATATAATAACAAACAATTAAACATACAAGTAATTATAAAACAAACAATTAAAACAATAAACCAAAAAAAACGAAGAAAAAAATAACGAACCTTTTTATCAGCGCGGGGCTAGCGGTGGCGCCCTTCGGTGTGGGGGAGGGTCGGGGGTCAGTTAAAGGTAATTGGCTGTGAGAAATAAACTTTAAAAAAATTAGGTTTTTATTTATTTATTTATGACGAAGTAATGTCAGTTCGTGCTCAGAAATACATTAATTTTCAATTTTTTTTAATTAAGACAGAAACTGGCACACCACTGACACCAAACCGACACCACTTATACCTAAATAAAAAATCCAAGTTAAAACCGACACTATAATGACACCCTCGTGTCGGGCTTTCACCCGACGCCATGCAGTGCCCGTTGCTCTAAGCGTATATAACTCAACCGCCTATAATTCGCATGTCGACCACCCCGACACCATGGTGTCTGCTTTTCTAGCTGTATATAAGTCAACCGCCTATAATTCGTGACAAACGCACTCATAGCTCGGTTTCAGGAGCTTACAAAGTATTTGTAAGCACTTTGTTTATAAGTAGTATTGGGACACGGACGCTCCATTATGTAATCTATCCATCTCGATTTGCCCCATTAAACAGGCTATTTTTGTCCTTTTCAGATCTTAAATTAAGGGTTATTTTAGTAATTTCAATTACCAATATTACTGTGGCCGTTTTATGTGAATTTACTTTTTTTACCCTTTTGTAAGCAAGTTACTAACTATTTTTGTATAAGCTCCTAAATTATTCTCGGAACTTTTAATTTTAGATGAGTTTGTAAGTATAATTGATATTGATTTCATGTTATGTTTAAATATAGCTAATTGTTTCAATTTTCGTGAAGGGTCCTATTAGGTATAAAATTAGTCTGATTTTCTTTTAGGTTTAAAGAAGAATTTTAGTTCGTCTGATAGGAATCCGGCGGTGATCATTTGTGAAGAATGTGATTAACAATCATTGCTATCTCGAGAAGTGGCGGAGTTGCCCCTGATTATTATGCAGACTGCCCATCATGTACTAATAGCAAATATAAGTGGAGAGCGGTTACGATTCATAATATTTATTAATATAGAGGAAATATAACAGAATGTCGTGCTTCGATATTTGGTATTTTAGTATATAAAAAAATGATCATTTCCTGATCGTTGGGCACTCTAGTACATAAGTTATTACCGGTGGTTATGGGAAGTTTTAGCTATATAAATTGCACAATTTGAGTAGTTTGATATCTATATTGGAGGAATTATTTTCATGGATCTATTGATTAGTTTATTGCTCTTGAGTGTGTCACGCACAACGGCACAAGTACAATGCCTCGTGGGCACATGTCCTTATGTCAAATGAGCCTTACATAATTACATCCTATATGGAGCTCAAACATGACCCTAGATCTAGTGGGCTCGTATTTTAGCACTCGATGGTATTGGATATACTATGAGTAGGATTTGCAAAGATATACTGTTGTAATTTTTTTATTTTAATAGATTGACTTTTTTCAATTTTAAATTTAAATAATTTTTAATATGTTATATATTTGTTTTAAAAAAAATATTAATATGTAGTTTTTAACATATTTTACTATTAACTTGATAATTTTGATTCAAATAAAAGTTTTGAATGTCAATTAAAATTGTAAAATTTATTAATTTTATGTAACTATCTTTTAGAAATGGAGAGAGTATAACTCAAGAGCATATAACTCGACTTGTTGCTTTAGGCAATTGACCACTTTAGATGTGAGTGTTTGACTGTGATGTCCCATAATGAATTCACTCAAATTCATAAAGATTGGAAAGCAACTTGAGTCGACTTGTAAGATGTTACATCAATAGTTTAAACTACTCTTGGTGAAAGAGACAAGATTTTAGTCGACATCACAAGATGCATCTGAGCCAAGTTTGTGGTATTATTCAGGAGCACAAGTGGAGCACACATATTAGAGTGACCAAGATAGAGTAGAGTTAAGAGAGTAGTGCCTGAAATTTCCATCTTCGTAATTTCCTAGCAAAGTAATCAAAGCATCACAATGATGTCTAGATTGCTACGTACTGTTTCTTTGATTAATTGGTTTCCAATCCGTTCGTTAGTTATTTCCCGAAAATAGTTTCCCCTCTTAATTGTAATTCCTTATATAAAAAATTGCTGCTAAAAATTGTCCAATTCTCTTTTTCATGATCAATAGTTTGAAATTAATAAACCTTGATATCTTTATTCACTCACAATCTTTCACTTGAATCAAACTTATAATATTTTTCAGTTAATATTGTGAAAATATCATACAACTAACATATTAAAAAATATTTGAGATCAAAGTTTGAAATGTCTAATACATCAAATTGAAAATGAACAATCTTTTAGGGGCATAGATAAAAACTACCTCTCTAATTCATTTTCACTTGACTTTTCCTATTTTATTAATATAGAAGATTCGATCATAAATTATTTTAAATCATATATCCATTATACTATATTACTGGAACAATGAACAGTTCATACGGATCTTGTTGCAAATCGGTTGCATTTGCTCTGTCACTAACAGTGAGTTGCATCAAGTTTGCAATAAATATGCAGCAGATCGTCCTTAGCCACCCATTTGCAACAGTTATATAATATAATCACCTATTAACATCGAAGCAGTTGCAATAGATATTCCTAGCGATTGCTCATTTTTCCAGTATATACCGATAGAATTGATATCATTGCTTCTATACAATTTCGAAAATAACTTCATGATGTAGTTAAGAGCATTCTATTGGCATAACTAGCCCCAATACAAATATTATGTAATAGTCTAATAATTATCAAAGATTTGATTATCACATGTATTCTTGATAATATAATAAATATGTTAGTTAGGATAATTGTAGGATTAATAAATTAGACTAATAAACAACAAACTTCTAGGAATTTAGGCAACCACATGTGGTGAGGGGTGGGAGAGAGAGACTGGGGAGAGTTGTGATGAGTAGGAAAGGTGACTGGGATCTGAGTTAACAACACAACTCCCATAAAACCTCGTCCTTTGAACCTAATATTTTCAGACACATATATAAACTATTGGCATGCACGAAGGAAGTTGGCTAAAGTGCCTACTACTTGTTGTTAAGAAATAATTTGGTAATCATTAATAATAATGAGGAGGGGACGTTCAACATGTCTCCGCAGACTGTTCATTGATTTCATTTGATCGTCGATAAGCCATGATATCAACGTATTATAATATCACATCCAAAACAAGCTATACAAAAGTTGGGTCTACGGTTGTAAATTAAGAGAAAGTCATTGAGCATGATGTTTCGCTAACCTCTAATATCCACAACTGAAAAAACCACACTTTTCTCTATCTAGACGCTTTATGATAAGTGTGTACACATCCCACATCTAATAATAACAAGCTTTCATCTCTGTATTATTCCTATATATGTATCTCTACCTCCACTACGAAGTGATTGAATTTAAAAGAAAAGAATTAAATGCTTTTAGTATATATTTATAGATTAAAAGTTTAGTCAAATATTATTTTATCACTTAACCAAAGTAGGCACCTCCTTCTTTTTTTTTTCTCAAAAGGCAATTTCTGTCACCACCTAGATTCTCATATTTCAACAACCGAAAATTCTATATTCATAGGCCATCGGTTGTCACTACCGGTTTAAGAGTAACATCATCGTAACAAAGATATCCACATCTACCCGACAGTTGTTCACATATCTGCTGATCTAACTTAGGCACGGAGATCCTTTCCGCATACCCCGCTGTATTGGCTGTTTAAAGCGAGACGCACGGAAGTTTGAAGAATCGATGCGCCTCTCTACAAGTGCCCGCTGACCGACGCATAGCACCGAAAAGACTTTGATTGTTAAGATAAATTACCACGTTATTTGCCTCAACCCTTCTTTTCTATTTTTGGAAGTACTATCTACTAGAGATATTCAAAATCCATCCAACCATTCAAACTTTCATGGAAATAGTAAGTTTTTCTTCAAGGGGTAGAGTTTTATCCCACGCCCAAAAATGTATGCATCCATATAAGTACTTGCATGAAGTTTTCTTAATGCTTGCCAGTAGTTTTGGTTGATGGCATGAGTTTATACTTTATACTTACTCAGTACGACAGTGCCACTAATAAGCCTAGTAGAGGTGAGGGAAACAGCAGAGCATAGCAACAACATAGGGTATAATCCATCAGATGGAGAATCTTGTTATCCACTTGCTCAATTGCTCATCATCATCATCATTATCATCACCATGTTATGAATTATCAACAAGTAATGTAAATTCATAATTTAAAAAAGAAAAGAAGAAGAAATTTCCTTTTAATGTACAGATTTGGGAATGGTTGTCTCAACCCCTGAGGTGTTTTGACATGGAAATTAAATAATTTGTTGTGCTTTACTACTGTCATTCATTAAGTTCTCCTAATTTTAATAGCTGTTTTTTTAAAATTAATCAACTCTAAGCATGTGAAAGGAATAAAATGACAGACAGTTAGCTTGAACGAAGATCATTTTCATAATAAAGGAATCAGTTTATGAATTTCAGCCATTGGACAGAGGTGTTAGTTCACAATTTTTATTTTTCGAAAACAAGAAAATAAATTGTTAATTGTTCAATTAATTAACTCTAGATGTTAAAGGAATAAAATGCCAAAATTAAGCTCTAACGAAGATCAATTTCATAGTAAAAGAATCCGTTTAAGAATTTTGCAGATTCGACAAGGGTTAGTTCACGATTTCCGTCACCCGAACTTAAAAAAATAAATTTCTATTTTTTCAAGTAATACTCAACCAAACATGTTAAATGAATCAAATGACAAAAATTGGCTCGAGCTAAGATCATCTTCATATAGTAAAAAAGATCAGTTTACAGTTGAATTGAATCGCAGTGGGTAGGGCTTCGGTTGACTCGGATAAAAACTGATTGCCGATCCTATCCGGTCCTGGCCGGAGCTGATAAAAACCGGTCGGACCGACCGGCTTTAATCCATATTTTGAATGAACCGGACGATCCTGCTATCTATTCCTGACGAATCTGATTATAATCCAACCGGGTCCAGTTCAAGATTTTTTTAACAAACAATCTCACTCTCACCCCATTTCAAAATAGAACTATCACCTCAGCCCACCACTACTCACCTTCAAATTCTTCAAATTCTCTCGACAAGAAAAACCCCTAAACCATTATCCCACCCCTATCTCTTATCAGCTGATCAAGAAGCCTTCCTCCTATCACGATTCAAACACTCTCAAGTACGCTAAGGTTATTAATCAATTTTAAGCTATTATTTCAAATGTTTATTATTTTTAGTTATTATTTCGAATTTGTTTATTAATTTTAGTTTATTAATTTGTATATAATTCATGTAATTGTTATAAACTAAGTGTTCCTCGATTACTACTGTTGTAGCATAGCAATTTGTTTTGATATTTTGCTATTATCTAATTCTACCCCTACCTTCATTATTTGATAGTGTTATGATACTTGTATGTTGCTCAGCGAGGCATGCAAAATTTGTTTATTTGTAGACTTTCTACGTAATGGAATTGCCGAGTTAATTGACTTCGACCATGGAGATCTTGGCTTCTCTAATTATTTGAATGATGAAATAATTGGTTTTACTTCACCTATTTGACCGATAACTGAGTCGGATGATATCCTTCAGCCGGTTTGATTTGATTGCTAATGCTAACGATGTTCTTTGTTGTCAAAGCCATTGTAGAGGCACTTAGAATTTGATATTTTTCGCGGTGAATGGTGAGCGTGGAGTTTGCATTATTTTATGTTATCTCATTGTATCTTTCTTGATTCTTTAAGACTTGTAGTATAGTATAGGAAACAATGGAACTCTTCTCCCCATACCGATCATCTTCACCCATTTTCATTGCTCTGTAGTATAAACTTGCCTATGGTAGTTTATTAACTGATTGGTTCATGAAGCTCCTGGTTGAATTTGTGAACAATCTGTACCTCCATATTTGTTCGTTTGACATGAATGTAATTTTATTGTTCAGGAGGTATTATGGGTGAACCATCTGGATCCATTCCTACATTGGCAGAAGGTGAAACTATGGCGGATTATTGGGACATGACCGCGAACAATGAGTTGGAAGATGGAGTCAACTCGACAGATGTCTCTAGAGTTGTAAGTCCCCCTTCCGCTTTCAACGCCATGCTAAGCGTCACGCTAATTATAAACCTCCTTAAGACCTCTATAAAACAGTTAGGACTCGATGCTTCTATTGGTGGAAATGGGTAGAATGATAGAACTTATTCTAATTTGTGGCTTGAGAAATTGAGAATAAAAGAGCAAGATGTTTGCATTGTTTAAAAACTTATGCAGCTGATACTAATAAACATGGAACTGGATCTTTAAATAATCATATCAAAAGGTGTCCATCAGCTCCGTGGAATAAGAACATTGTTAAGCATAAAGATAAAAATCAACCGGGAATTAATGATTTATGTGCTAAACAAAGTGATGGATCCCGTGCCATAGTTGGTACAAAGACTAAAGCCCTTGATATTCAGAAACTTAGGGATTCTTTATCTAATACTAGTTGATTGAGTTATCATTTAATTTTGTTGAAGGAGAAGGATTTAGGGAGTTTGTTAGACTATTAGAGCCTAGTTTATGCTCCTCGTAGAATCGCATTCTTCTTGATTGTTTTAGATTGTATGAAAAGGAAAAGCATGTGTTGAAAAGTTGCTTAAAAATCGGAGGTTGTGCTTAGCTAGATGGTTGGACTTGATTGAGAATATTAGTTACTTGGTTTTGTGCTCGTTATATTGATGATAGTTAGAACCTTAGAAAAAATCTTGAACTTTTCTTTGATTGAAAGTCATAAGGTGAAGGAAATAATAGGGAGATCTATTGAGACTTGTTTTGAATGAATGGGGGTTTGATAAGATTAGCGATGGCTGATAATGCGTCTTGAATAGTGGGTATAGATTACTTGAAACAAGGTAATTGGCGGGAGAATGTTGTGAATAATAAGCTCTTGCATGTCGGATGTCTTTGGCTCATGTGCCAACCTCATTGTTAAAGAAGGTTTGAAGAGCACTCTACTTGATCTTGAAGATTAGATGTGCTATGAGTTTGTGGTCGTCTCCTCGAAAGGAGTAAATTGTTTCAGAATGTGTTGCCTTGGAGAAAATTGAGTGTAAGAAGGGGGTTTGTCTTGATGTCGGCCGCTTGATGGAATTCGGCGTTAGCGATGCTTGAAGCGACAATTAAGTATCAAAAATCTTTCAATAGGTTGAGGAGAGGGAAGATGCTGGTGTGTAGTTATTTCAAAAACTTTGAAGAGCAAAATGTTCCTCTGAAGCCCAGCGCCTCTCACGGTAATGATGATTGGCTAAAGGCTGAGCATTTGTCAAGTTTGTAGGTTTGTTTTATGAGTCTACTTTAGCATTTTATTGTTGTAATTTTGTCACGTCTTCCTCATTCTTTAAACAAATTGTTATGATGTATGTGACAATGAAGACTACAAAAGCATTGATGATCTTGTTTTTGAAGAAAATGGCTAATGATATGAAAGTGAAATTTGATAAGTGGATTAATGCTAGTGTTAAAGACAATCACGGGTACTTCTCATGAGTTGTCTTTTGATCCTAGATATAAGTTTAAGTACACCCAAGTTTTTGCTTCAAAGTTATATGGTGAGAATATTATGGGAAGGATTAGTGAAGAGGGTAAACTGATGGTTGACAAAATTAGATTGGAATTAGAAGTCTTGTATCGAGAATACATGGATCGATATGCCTCCGAAGTAGTCAATGAAAATTCTAAATATGTTAATGAAGAGAGATCATCAAATTGGGAAGATATGGATTCTGAATTTCAAATGGAATTAGATGTGGAGGAATCCTTGGAGATTAAATGTGAATTGACCCAATATTTGAGTGAACCTTGTGAGAAAGCTGGAGCTTTGAACATTCTAGAATGGTGGAAAATAAATTCTACGAGATATTCTGTTTTGTCTAAGATTGCTAGAGATATTTTAGCTATTCAGTTTCTCACGGATTTAACCCACGAACAAGCATTGCTTACAGGTAGAGTTTTGAATGAGTATAGAAGTTCTTTGAAACTGAAAACTTGATCGAAATTCTTGTGTGCTCAAAGTTGGTTAAAAACTAAGGATGACCAGATCGATTTGAAGACTACCATGGAAGATGTTGAGAAGTTTGAGAAAACTTCATATGGTATGTTCATAATTTCATATTAGTATTCTTGTAATTATTATGTATTTTTTTTTCTTTTACATTTTTATATTTAACACTAATATATCTATTTTATTTTTGTAGGCGTCGCGATCTACTTTTTGAAACTAGCGAGAGTTGTCTTTGTGATGTATTGATATGGAAGATGGATTTGTATGAATGCCCCGTTTACATCGTGTCTTGTAATTATGTATTTCTTTTCTTTTATATATTTATATTTAACACTAATATATTTATTTAATTTTGTATAGGTGAATCTTATTTTAGATGCTTCTAGCCAGTGTGTTTTGAATATATCGGGTTATTTCGACATTTTCTTGTATTTTGGACATTTGGAATTTATTAATATTCTAGTATTTGGACAATTGAACTTATTATTATTATTCTTGTATTTGGACATTTGAAGCTTTATTATTAGTATTTGGACATTTGAACTTATTATTGTTCATGTTAATAGATATTTGGAGTTTTGAGATTTTATTATGTTATTATTTTGGTCCAAAAACAAGATGGTTTGATTAATAAATATTGTATTTGGACATTTGAATTTTATTGTAAATATTGTATATAGTTAACCCAAAAAGCAGGGAAAATACAATATAAGCCAAAAAAATCGCTCCAAATCTAATAAAAATCGTATAAATAAAAGAAATCGGCCCCAAATCTAATAAAAATTCGGCCCCGATAAAAGCGGGCGAATCGATATATCGAAATCCGAAATCGATCCGGCCGGTTCGGATAACGGACTTCCGGATTTTTAATACTTTTCTAAAAATCCGAAATCGGTTCGGTTTTGCCCCGAAATCCAGAGCAAATCGGTCCGTCGCACCCTATTTTCCGCCATTTCCAATTGTTTTTTGTACAAGGTTTTCATTCCCCTCCAAAACAGGAACAGTTTGGTTCGGGGACTTGGGGGCATATGCATTTTGGAGGTGGTGGCTCCTACCTTCATGGGGATTTGAGGTGGATGCTTTGCCTTATTGCCCTTCTTCTTATCTTGAGTTGTGAGTAGTGGGGGTTACTCGTACCCTCCCCCATCTTCACCACAAAGTCCCTATCTTCTTTCTCCTTTCTCTTTGTTAAATCTTCTAAACGCTTCAACTCTTTGCAAGAGTCCCAACCGTGCTTAAACCCTTGCGATATTCCGGAAATTCTCGCCTGCTAAGACTGTTGATCCCATATTTAAATAAGGAACACTCTGTTTTTCTTGAGTGGCACGTTATAGAGACTTGACTCGTATTGGAATGCTCGAGGAAAAAGATCATCGTTGAATTCCATTCCATCCTCAACCACCTTAAGTAATAAGGTTTTATCCTAAACCATATAGGGTCCTCCATCTATTACCTTAGTCATTTCCTCAAGAGAGTTGAACTTAAAAGATAGTCCAACCTCTTGAATAAAGAACTCAATATTACGATAGACTCCACTAGACTTCACTATATCTTGCTACGATTAAGGCCGGAAACACACCGAAAAGTACGAAATAAGGTAAAATCCGCGCACTTCCTCAATGGAAGCGACATAAATGCCGTCAATTCAATACATCCCGTCCCCATAGGTTTTAAATTAATAGTAAGGACGACCCGCCCAGAAGGGTGCACATTAGAGCATTGCAGTCCGGATAGCGGGACGAGGACGATAGTATACCGGTTCTAACGGACCGGTCGAAGCCGATGTCGGATATTTTTTGGACGGGAACGGTCGATAATTAACGGATGGATACGGTCGGACCGCTCGGGCGGATCGATAGGAAAAAATCCAAAATAAAAAACACAAATCAAAGAAATCTAAATCCCAAAATCAAAACATCTAGAAATTAATTTATTTAGCATTCCTTGATTCTCAATACAAATCAAATTCGAGATTCATCATAATAAATCTAAATCGAAATCCCCAATACCAATTAAAACATCTAAAATCAAAACTCCAAGCCTAAAAGCGATTTTCGGATACATTAGCGGGTTGCCGGTCCGAATGCTTATCGAGTTCGGTTTCATTTTTAAATCGGGACGGACACACATTAATGTGGTGGATTAGCGGGCAGATGTGGGCGGATCCGGAAGCCGATTCGCGGTTTACTCGGCCGATACTGACTACAGTTCCTATTACCTCCCAAAAGGTTTGCAAAGACTTGCTGCATGGGGCGTTCTCTATTTTTCTTTGAATTTTCCCCAATCTCCTCCATAATAGGCGTTTCATGCATGTCCTCCCCGTTCTTATTCTTCCCAATTATAGACTTGACGTCATGCAGACCGCGTCCGGGGGTAGAGATAGAACTCCAGCACATTCGCTTCCTCGAACTTTTAGATAATGGGGTTTGGTAATTTAAATTAAGTAATATAATCCCTCCTTCCCATTAAGATTGTCCAATTATGATTTTCCTAAAAATTAGGCGAACACATTTAATAGTAGTTAAAGTTGACTTATCTATACCTTATAAAAGTGTGTGAATGTGCTAAGGTGTTTCTTCCATTTTTTCAATTTAGACTAATTTTGCCGCTTTAATCTATATGTTATTATTAATTAGTATTTACATATAATTTCATAACAATTGACCATCAATGAAATTATTAATAGGCAAAGAGTGGATATTAACATAGTAAACCTTATAAAGATGTGAATGTCTTTGAATGTTTTAACTTAGTTTTTGTTAAGACTATTTTGTCACTTTCGATCTATATGTTATTAATATTTTGAACTTATTAAAAACTAAAACTTGGATAAAATATACTTATTTTGATGTTGTATATTCTAAGAAAATTAATAATAATGAGAATTGAATAATTAAAAATAGATAACGAAGCATATGTATTTTACTTTAATGCACTAATAATAACTCATTAAAATTTTTCTTTAAATCATTAATTAAAAGGTCTCTTGGATATTATGACTCATTATTTCAAATAGTAGGAGTTACACATAACATTTAACCTTTCATTAGTTCTTCAATAATATAATATAACATCCTTTTATTAAATATATGACTTCATGTTTCTTATTTCTTCTTGATATAGCATTTCACTTTTCGATGAGCGATAATTATTTATGAAATGCTTTTATGAGATTATTAATATTATGCACCAAAGTAAGATTAGGAACCAACCTTCATAAGTTTCTCACAAAATTGATGACATGGCTGAAAAATAAAGGTAATGAGGAGGAATTCCAATGAAGTTACTACGTGTATACATTTTAGGTTAACTTGTATCTTTTCTCTTTTAGTTCAATACTCCATCCGCTATTTAATAGTTGTCGTTTTAATAAATAATTTTTTTTATAGTTGTCGTTTTGGAATAATAAATAACATTTTTACATTTTTAATGTACTTTTTGACTAATTTTTCTCTTTAAATAAACAACCAACCAATGATATTGTTTCAATTGACTGTCATTCAACTTTTTGGCTTCTTCGTTTTCTTGTCCCCGTATGCGAATGGCTAAAACGACAACTAAAAAAACGGATGGAGTATTATTATTGGATTGAAGATCTCAAAATTACTAAATCAACATATAATAAATACTTTAATAAATTTATTATGTTTTCTAGATTTATTCTTCATTATTCACTGCCCCGAGATTATGAATAGGAATAGATATAGTGCTTTTCGATTATAATGTGGGAAACTAATTATATTAGAGTCTTTAATAATTAATTTTGAATAATAATATTTTTTTATATAACATAAAATTTAACATTAAGAAGAAGATTTACTTAAGTGTGATGAAAATGGTACACACTTATTTGATTTTCTTATTTCAATAAAAAAATATTTGAATAATTATATATGTATATATTATGTTTCTTCTTTGATCATTTCTTTAGTATGCACATAAAGAGATATATTGATATTTCAATTATCCAAGATAATGAAACTAATGATAGTGGAGTCTTGAATATCGATTAAAAAGAAAATTATATTTTGAAGATATATCAATTCAGATATTGAATATTTCTTCTTACTTATGAAAGAAAAAACACAAATTTAGTAAAAGAATACTTTATTATACGTAGAAAAATATATGTTGATTCTTTTTGTGATATCAAACAGTGTCTTCCTAACTAGGCGTTGATATGTATGTTATTAGGCGTTGATAATTTGATTTTTAATTTGATTGGGAATGATTATTGACAATGATATGTATGTTATTAGGCGTTGATAATTAGACGATATGATGTATTAGTTAACAAACAATTAAATTTATCTCTCTTATGATTTATAATTTTATTTTTTTATACTTAATACAAAAAAAACCTTCAATTTTGTTTCACTTTGAATTTTGCGATGCAGCCTTGCTGTGGAGTATTACCGATTTCTAAAAAATACGTATATATATTGATCAAATGAGCAATGTTGTTAGCCTATAATAGGGGTGCGATCGGACGGTTGCGGATTTTTGGGGGGTGTGGGCAAAAATCCGAGCAGTTTCGGATTTTTTAGAAAATTAAAAAATCCGATTAAGTTTGTCAATCCGGTCGGACGGATTTCGTATTTAGGATTTTTAGAAAGTATTAAAAATCCGGTCCGGTTATCCGAAATCCGATTAGGACGGATTTCGGATATCGGATACAGCCCTTTATTGGGCGAATTTTTCAATAGATTTGGTAGGATTTTTATTTATATTTTGAGAACTACTTGTTTTTGGGTTAGCTTATATCTGATATTTCTGATAAGAATTGAAATGTCCAAATACCAATATTTACAATCGAGAAACCATCTTGTTTTGGACCAAAATAATAACATAATAAAATTCAAAACTCCAAATATCTATTAACATGAACAATAATAAGCCAAATGTCCAAATACTAATAATAAGTTCAAATGTCCAAATACAAGAATAATAATAAGTTCAATTGTCCAAATACCAGAATATTAATAAATTCCAAATGTCCAAAATACAAGAAAATATCGAAATAAATCGATATATTCAAAACACAATTACGAAGAAAGCTTATAAAATAAGATTACTTTATGCAAAAGTAAATAAATATAGTAGTGTTAAATAAATATATATAAAAAGAAAAAGAAATACATAATTACAAGAATAATGATGTAGCGTACCATACAAATCCATCTTCCATATCAATACATCACAAAATGACTCTCGAAGCTTCAAAAAGTAGATTGCGTCTACAAAAAATAAAATAGATATATTAGTGTTAAATATAAAAATGTAAAAGAAAAAAAATACATAATAATTAGAAGAATACTAATATGAAATTATGAACATACCATATGAAGTTTTCTCAAACTTCTGTTATCTTCCATGGTAGTCTTCAAATCGTCTGAGTCGTCCTTAGTTTTAACCAACTTTGAGCCTTGAGAATTTCGACCGTTTTAGGATTTCAAGAACTTCTATACTCATTCAAAACTCTACCTCACATGCTAAATGCTTGTTGAAGCAAGCGTAGAAAGCTGGAATAGCTAAAATATCTGCAGCGATCTTAGATAAGCAGGAATATACCGTAGAATTTTGTTTTCCACCCGTTCTAGAAGTGTTAAAAGCTCGAACAAGGTTCACTCAAATATTGGGTCAATTCACGTTTAATCTCCGAGGATTCCTCCACATCTAATTCCATTTGAAATTCGAAATCCATATCTTCAGACGATATCTCTTCGATGTATGACCGGAAGGCATATCGTCCGTGTGACCGACTCTGGCCAATCTGGTACGTCAGCACGTCGATTTACTGCCCCATTGTCCTTCTCGCCGCCTTTGGCTTAAACTCGGGCTCATCTGGGATCAAGACTAGCTAGCGATAAGCACGGTGTTCTGTAATCAATGCTTATCAGGCTTCACTGTTAATAGAGCCATTCTTCAAAACAGATAAATCGCTGCTGTATTCTTCTTGTGTCACATACGAACGTTTAAAAACAGAGGAAGGCGTGTTTAAAGCCAACCAGCTAAAATGGGCTTTCGTAAAAGCAACCTAAACAAATCTTCGACACAGCGATAAATCATTACCGAAGGAGATGTAGAAGAAGGCATTTTGTTCTTCAAGGATTTTGAAACCAACTACAATAACAGCATCTTCCTCTGGCTGTGAAAAATTTTGTTTTGTTTGGCACATCAAGCGTCCAATAGGGTGTCGCTCTTGCTCAATTTTGCTCTGAGCAGCTGCGTGTGAGCTGGTGCAGACATTCTGGCCTCGCCAGCATCTGTCTTCAAGATGAAGCAGAATAACAGGCAACTGTGAGGTTAATGGCTGCGGCGGCAATGCTGTGTGATCACGCGACGTCCGCCCCGGCCTGTTTCAAGTGATACTATTTGAAGATGCATTATCAGGTGCTGTTAGAATGTGAGCCCCGTTCGTTAAGCAATCTCAGGCTCCGCGACATTGCAGCATGACTTTCAATCAGAAAAGTTCAGGTGCAGGTTCGACTATCGGCGACATTATAATGGCGATCAAACAGCCAATATTACGGTGGTCAACGTCACGTAGTAGCCGACGTTTAAGCAGCACGTGCTTTCCTTTCGCTGATAAAACGTCGGCGACAACGCGATATGGAAACACAGGCAATGGTACGGCAAACTCACAAGAGTAAGCATGCTTCGACAAAGAGCCAAATGATAACCGTCAGCTGTGCGCTTATTAAGTTACGGGCTTTGTCTTTTGACGCCAACCGCGGCAGAGATCATCCATCGCTGTTTAGCACATAAATCGGCCAATTCGTTTTATGGCAACATGTTCTTATTCCCGCGGTGATGAACTATGACCAACTAAAGATCGATTCCGTGTTTTATTAATTAATCATTTGCATAAGTTACGAAGCAATGCAGGCACATTACTCAGTACTGCCAGTAATTACAAGTAGAATAAAGTTCTATCGTCGCCCAGCACCACAGCTAGTTAAGATTGGTCGCATAGGAAAGGTTGAAGGTTATTAGCGGAGGGCGTTGGCATGGTGGATGCGGTGGGACACCACAGCTCTAGAAGACCGACTGTCCGATTGTCCATCTTCCAGCTCGTTGTTCGGCGATCGCCATGTCACCGCACCTGTGGAATGGATCGGTGTTCGCCTGCGGCAAATACATTCATCAGAACAAGCATGTGGAGGTGCAGAACCCAAGGCCAACCATGGCTTCATGGGCGTCAATAAACTACCATCGGCAATTTATACTCGGGAAACATGAAAAATGACAGATGATGAAGAAAACCGCTACTACAGTCTTAAAGAAGGCTCAAGAAAACACAATGAACTGGCATAAAATAAATGCAGAAGCTCAATGCTGGAATATTCACCCGGCGAAAAAATATCAAATTCTGGGCTGCGTGCAACGACAACGACAACATGCGTGCGACAATCAAGCTACAGCTGCGAGAGATATCGACTCATTATCGAAGTCAAATAGGTGATAAAACAATTATTTCATCATTCAAACATATTAGGAAGAAACTTAGATGCTCCAGCCAGTCGCTGAGTCTCTGAAATAAACTAATGAATAATAACTAACAACAAATATCGCTCTTTATATCAAGCAATGAAGAGGCAGGGTAGAACATAGCAAACAAGTACTATGTAACCGACAATCGAAGAACACTTTAGTTTATAACGACCCATGAGTATACAAATTAATAGGCAAAATTAATAAACAGAGGCCGAAATAAAACAGAATGAAAATGGCAAAAATAATAAGCATTTGAAAACTGGCAAAATTAGGAGATAATAACTTTTGCACTGGCGAAAGGGCAGTGTTTGTCGTCTCAATCGGCTATGAAGACTTTGAGAGGGACTGCTGGCTGAAAAACTGACTGGTGGTGGCACTATTTTGAAATGAAACTGCATTTTAAAAATCTTGTGGAATGGGTTATGATGGGTCCGTCCGGACCGATAGCCCGGATCCGGTCGGTTCGTTCAAAATATGGATTAAAAAGCCGGTCGGTCCGGCCGATTTTTTTATCAGCGTAACGGACCGGACGGATCGGCAATCAGTTTTTATCCGAGTCCAGCGAAGCCCACAGGGGAAAGGTAGGCAGTAAAGGCGCGATGGTAAGTAATGGAAAGGATATACCATTGGAAGAAGGCGGTTGAGGGCTCGAACTAATGATGGATTGTATCACGTCAAGTAGGGGTAGTCTTGAGGAGGGAGGATGCTTCGACCCCAAACATTGTCGATGAAGAGCTTGACGAGTTACTAGGCGTTACAAGTAGCACATGCAGCGTCGATATCCTCTTGAATGCTCTTTTAGCTTTTATTCTAGTGAAATGAATTTAAGAAGATGAGGAGGCACGGAGGCCCTGATCCTCTCGGTTCCTCCATGAAGATGCCCATGTGGAATGTTGGTCTCAGGAGAACCTTGAATGATCTTTCGACCCAAGGATGAGGTGAAACACAAAAGGTTTCGTTACTTTGTATTCTTGAATCGAAGTTTACTAGTTCAAGATTACAACATTTTGTGGATAACCGATTTCCTACTTAGGAATCTTGTAATAATTTGATATGGTGGATAATGGGAGGATTTTCTTGTTGTGGAATGGAGGAAGCTAGGAAGGGTGAGATGTGATGTTTTGGAGATAGAGGTAGAAAGCATGTCGTATCCGTGTCCTTTGCAAAAGCTTCAGAGTCTCTTTTTCTTGGCCTTCTTTGTATGTCCCTTATATAGTGTAAATATAAGAAAGAATCTTTGGGATTATTTGTCGTTAGTGGGTTCCTTTATTTCCCAACCTTGGTTGTTCATGGGAGACTTTAATTGCTCTTGCAAACCAAGTGAAAAATGTGGGAGAAAGAAGCTCACGACGTATGAGTTGAAGTACTTGGGTGAATTTATGATGAAGGGTGGTCTTGAGGATGCTCCATCGACGGGTTTTCACTTTACTTGGAATAAAGGTTCCTTGTGGACCAAATTGGACCAAGTATTGAACAATCAAGCTTGGCATATGATGGGATCTTCTTGTCTAGCTATTTTTCTACCTATGGAACCTTTCTCAGATCATTGTCCGGTTGTTGTTTCGGTTCTTCAAAAGGGAGAAGGAGGATGTAGACCCTTCAAGTTCTTCAACATGTGGCTTAAACATCCGGATCTAAAGGAGATTGTTACTAAGTCTTGGGAAATGGTTGTGACGGGTAGTGACCGGTATGTCTTATGTTTTAAACTCAAAGCCTTGAAGAGATTGAAGCAAGGGGAGTACGGAGGGATTTCGGCTAAGGCTACTAAATCCAATGCGGATTTCAAAGAAGCGATGGACCAATCCCTCATAAAGTTGGGAAATGACTTTCTTAAAGAGCAAGTTACACTTTTGAGGAAGAAGAACACTTTTGAGAAGGCTGAAATCTCTTTCTTTAGGCAAAGGGCAAAATGCACTCATCTTGTGGAGGCAGATAAGGGTACAAAATATTTTCATGCTATTGTGAAGAAAAATTATGCCCAGAACAACATCTCATAAATTGTGAAGGTGGATGGGAGTAAGACTACTTCTTGTGGAGAAGTGGCTGAGGAGATGGTGGGTTTTTGTAAGGGACTTTTTGGCTCTAAGTACCCATCTACCCCGGTAGACTTGGAGATACTTGGCCAAGGGCCTACTTTGGATGTGGATGCGAGGGATTCTCTTATTGTTAACATTACTTTGGAGGAAATTGAAGGAGCTTTCTTTGATATTGGGAATGATAAGGCCCCGGGACCGGATGGGTATTCATTGTCTTTCTTTAAGTAGAATTGGAAGATTTGTAGGGGATGATTTTGTCAAGGGTATCAAGGAGTTCTTTAGTGGGGGAAAGTTACTTAAACAATTGAACCACACTATTATTTCCCTTATACCTAAGATGGATCACGACCCTAAAGTTAGGGATTTTAGACCCATTGAATGTACGAATGTAGCCTACAAGACCATCACGAAGGTGCTAACCAATCGGATGCTTCCCTATCTACCTTTGCTTGTTGATTCGGCCCAAGGGGCCTTTGTGGGAGGGAGGAATCTCTCGGGATGATCTTTCTTGGCCTTGAGAGCTTGTAAGGGGGCTATACAAGGAAGAGAGAGAAAGTGCAAGATTATATGACCAAGGTGGATATTAAGAGCTTATGATATCGTCTCGTAGGAATTTCTTGGCTCAAAGTGAAGACGAAGTCTCCCGGGTTCAAATATCACCCGAAATGTAGGTCGAATAGAATCACCCACACTGCCTTTGCGGATGATTTAATGCTTTATTCGAGGGGTGATATTTCCTCTGTTAGTTTTGTCATGGAGTGCCTCAAGAATCTTGAGGAGTGTTTGGGGCTTATGGTGAGTCCGACTAAGTCTAACATCTTTTTAGCCAGGGTTCGTGGAATTGTCTGGGAGAGGATTCTTGAGGGGATTAGATTTGAAGAAGGGGTGTTCCCAGTGAGGTATTTGGGCATCCCACTAGTACCTATGAAAGTCTCGGTTGTGGAATTCTCTCCTTTCTTGGAAGCAATCGGCAACTACTTGCAAAAGTGGAAGCCTGAATCATTTCATTTATGCGGGAAAGTGGAACTCATCCGAATTACGTTGTCTGAGGAGTTAAAGCTTTTTGGTTGCATATTTTCACATGCCCATGACCGTTCTAAGTAAGTTACTTCCACTTTTTGTATTCCATTCTTGTGAGGAGGAAACATGTCTCGGGTTGGTTGGAAAGATATATGTTGTCCCAAAGATGAGGGGGGACTTGGACTCAAACATGTCCAGACTTGGAATATGGCTTTGTTGTCCTGAACATTTTGGGACATCCATACCAATGCGGAGACACTTTGGGTCAAATGGGTGCACTCAATCTACTTGAGAGGGGAATCCATATGGGAGAATGAAAGTAGGACCATGATTCCTACCTTATGAAGAGGTTGATTATTATTCGAGATGTAATAGTAAGAGCTTATGGGAGTCGGGAGAGAGCTATTTCTGGGCTTTCAAAAATGGTGATCGGGGGAAGGTTTGCCTCGGGAAAAGTTTATGAATTGTTGAGGGTGGGGCGCAACAAGAAGTCGTGGATGACCACCATTTGGAAGAATTATATTCCTCCCCCAGGTTCTCGTTGTGGTATGGAGCACTTATCGCGGCAGAACTGCTTGCGAACAACCTCGTATTATTTGATCATCCGGATAGGACTTGTAGATTTTGTAAAGGCCCCTTGGAGTCTAAGCAACACATCTTCTTTTCTTGTGCGGTTGTTGGAGGGATTTGGATGTAGATTAGGTAGTGGCTTGGGGTAAAAAGAGAGATGTCTACCATTGAGAGTGCAACAAAATGGCTCAAGAAAGAGTATGGTGGGTGTCGATTGAAGTCTAAGGGAGTGAGACTTGCATTTTCAGTCACCCTATATGAAATATGGAGGGCTAGGAATGCTATTGAGAGTACATGGTGATAAGGTTGAACGGATCACGATCGTACCAAAGTGAAAACTTGCGCATGGGGTTACTACCGCAAACTGCCGGATTCTTGTACCGTTTTGAATCCTGATAGGGGATTATTGTGAATCCCTCATCGGTAGAAGATTGCAGACAGCATTACTATAGCAATTTGCGTCGAGAATAGTTCTTGAGCTTCCGTTACATATGGATGAAGGCTACCGAAGCGGATGCCCACTAACGGCCTCGGGGAAAGGCGTACGCGAGATTCTTGCGGGGCCGTTAGGTGGTTTCGGCTCGAAAGCGGCTTCAGCGGCAGGCTGCGTTGAGGCCGTTTATAAGGCCGTTAGGTGATCTTTCTTGGGCAGTAGTGATTTGAAGATTCAACACTTGTGAATTTTTTTTGTAATAGTAGCGGTCGATGCAGGAGCTGCAATTGAACGTTGCGGGTTGTTGAGATTTAGCTTTCATATAGCCCGTAATGGCTGCATTTGAGGCCCTTGCGGAGGCCGTTAGAGGTCTTTTATAGTGTTGTAATGTGTAGCTTTGTCGGTAATGGCACAGCGAAATTCGTATTTGAGGCGTTGCGGGGAGGCCGTTAGAGTACATTTATTTGTGTTGTTGCTCGTAGTTTGGACGCAAATGGAGTGGAGGACATTAGTCGAGTCGGCTTATGGACTAAACTCCATTAGAGGCGTGCCATTATGATGTATTTTTCGATCTCATATATATTGAAGTAACCCGTTACATTTAAAGTATTCTAAAATATATTAAATAAATTGGTGGTGTGACTCGGAGATAGTATAAATACTTTCGCAATAAAATGGATAAACCAAGACGAGTATAAAAAAAAAAACAAGTAGTATTTTCTTGCCGAATAATAATATATTTAGGACCATTTTGTTAAATTTAGTTACGAAGCGAAGATAAACCATGCAACGGGGTAAGTACTATTTAAACTTCCCTTTTGACCCCAAATCATCATCTTAACACCACTTCCTCCTCCCTCGAGCTCAAAAGCCGCCCCTTCTCTCAAAATATATTTTTCTTCAATTTCCTTGATGAAAAGTTGCTTAAATCATCTCTAGCTTCTTCCAACAATCCCAGAGCATATCTTGTCTTAATTTTTATCTATTTTGAAATTATTGTACGTTGACTTTTGTTGATTTTAGATTGAATGTTTAACCTAAGCATTTTGGTGATGTTTGAACACTTGAATATTAATCTTTTGAAATGATGAAGATTTGTGTTTTGTTGACTATTTTTAGATTTAGTTTGACTTTTGAAAGAAAAATGAGAAATAAATAGTAAATATGCTTTAAAAATCATCAAATTCTGATTATAAGTAAGTTTTGACACATAGAGTTGATTTGTGAAAGAAAGTTTTGATTTTTAATTTTTTTTTATTTATTATAGATTTTGGAAGTTTAATGGCTAGGAAACATATAAAATATGAAATAAATAGTAAACGTATTTTAAATTTAATAATTTTCGGTTTTGAATGATATTTAACATTTTGAGTTGACCCATGAAAGCAAGTTTTGATTTTGAGGTCTTTTTATATTTATTATGATTTTTGAAAGATAAAGGGGTAGAATATGTATAAAATAGGAAATAAATACTAAACGTTTGAGAAAAATTAAAATGATTAAAACCTCATACTCCCTACTATACCGTGCATACTTCATCACAAAATTTGGAGTGATTTGATTTTATTTACTATTTTTGGTGATTTAATTATTAAAACGGATTTTTGAATCAAAAGGAGATGTTAACGCGAAATCCTTTGGAATAGGGGTTAAGTAAGGACCAGGTGCTTGGACTAACTAGTGGAATACGGGTAGAGTTTGCTTTTGCTCAAGGTGAGTATAAATCTCACGATGGGAACCTTTCATATATATTATGGTTATATATTTTGTATGTGTTTGTGATGTGGTTATATTGGAATGTATATTGAGTTATTGAGATTGATGTTATGAGATTGTTGTAGTTGTGGGATTATACTACGAGTGTTGTATGTGATTTTGTTGCGTGTGGCTGTGTATTGTTTGTGGTTGGTGTGTGTATTCTTTTGCAGGTTGATTTGGGTGAAATGATATATATACATTGAGGGGGTAGCCTCGACCGGGAGGTTTGGTGTGATATGCATATTGAGGGGTAGCCCCGAGATGTTTCGGGAGGTTTGGTGTGATATGCATATTGAGGGGGTAGCCTCGGTCGGGAGGATTGTGATGTATATATATGTGTTGGGAGATGTGTGTATTGGTGGATGTGTGGTTGGTGGATGGATGTGTGGATGGAGGTTTTGATGTTATGTATTTTGTTGGACTAACCATTATTGATTGTGTCGTTTTATTTGATTGAATATTTGATTATGCGTTGTTGATGGTTTATGAATATATGTATGAAGTATTATGTTTTCATCTCGTGGTGATATTGAATAAGGGGTTATTATGTAATTTGGAAATAGTTGCTAATTTAGTTGGCCTTATTAATGTTATACATATGCCCTGATATATAAGTATGATTATATGTGTTTGGATACCATTCGTGGCATTTGTATTCACTAAGGCAGCATTTTACTCCCTTTATTCTCTAATGGTAGTTTTATGCCTAGGTTTTAGGAATGATTCTTTGAGGATTTGCTAAGGAGGCTGCTTTGATAAATTTGCTTGAGGGTTAAGATCGTAGGTGAGACGGTGGTGGCTAGAAAGTCCTCAACAGTCCTTCTCCTATTGTTTCCTCTTGTTATGTTTCTAGAACTTGGATGTCGTATATTGAGGGGTCATGTTTGACCATACTATTACTATGATGTATTGTGGAGACTATGTTGTGTATTGTTTGGTTGTATTATTCCAAGTTGATGTATGATTATGTTGATTATCACGGAGTGTGTGGTGTGTTGTTGATTCTATGATGGACAAAATTGTATTATTATTATTAATGTCAAATGATGTCATTTTATGTTGTTATCCATCGATTGGTGACTTTGGTATCTGAGATTCAGCGTGGTCTTAACGCCAGCCCAGGCACAGGGTGGGTCGTTACATATATTTACATTTCCGATTAAAAAAAGGAGAAATAAGTAGTACTTGCCTCGGGCATAGTTATTTGGTAAAAATTAGAGTCTTGAAATATGGCATGTCGTCTCCGTCTCTTAAATGGAGTGTGGGTTTGACTCTCGCCAAAAGTAAAGCCTTGTATTGATGGTTAAAAGCGAAAGTTATAGTCTTCTTAAATGGGGTGTGGGTTCGGCTGCATGCAAGGAGTGAGCGGCGTATTGAGAAGTGGTTAAAGTAAGGATTCTGGTCCCTAATCAATTGGGGGCACATCCGCGATTAACTCTCTGTAGTATCCTAGGGTAGGGCGCCGATGGGCGTTAGTGTGTATTTCTGATTTGATAAATAAGTAGTACTCCCTTCGTTGCATAAAGATTGTCTACTTTTACTCTTTTTTATTTCTCATAACTTGTTCATTTGATCAATATTTATATGTATTTTAGTAAATAAGTCAACTTTAACTACTATTAAATGTGTTCAGTCTTAATTTTTTAAAAATTCATAATTAGACAATCTTAATGAAAAGGAGTTATACTATATCACCACTCTAAATTAGTCAACTCCGGTCAAATAGTGAAAGGTCTCATTTGAATGGATTTTTTATGATCGAATTAAATATTAGTTTTCATGTTTGACCTCAAGTTGAGTCAAGACAAACTCAGGATACATAAAAATGATCGGGTCGAACCTTGAGGCTTTGACTCCACGTCAACTCAATATGAACATTTTTCTTGTAAGTTTTATTTTTTATTTTTCATGTGCTAATAAATTAAATTATCAATACACATCACTAATTTAACTTATATGTAATTATATATTGAGTATTTAAACGTATAAATAATAACATCTATTAATGTATGCTTATATAATATAGTTGGGCCTTTTTTGAAAAATGAGAGATATTGGGTTACTAGGTAGTTTGTTTGAAGGCTGGAGGCAGTGATTATGTGTGGAAAATTAAGGTTTTTTATGTTGGATATGTTGTTATTTAGTTTGATACTTTGAGAAGCTTTTGATTTACTAGTTCATTTTAATTATCTTTAGATTGTAGTATCTCTTGTAATGGAAGCAGAGAATACAAATGCATAGAGATTTGTTTAAAAAATATTATGACTCGAGTTAATCGAATAGTTTAGTGAAAAATATTATTGCTAGTGATTAGGTTCTCGGTTGGCTTCGACTTAAATCATTAAATATAAAAATATAAAAAGTTCTCGATTCGAAACTCACTTCATCGCTAAATATAAAAAAAATATAAAAAAGTATTCCGTCCAAGTTGAAACTCAATTCATATTAAATATAAAAAATATAAAAAGGTATTAGTCAGGTTTGTGTTTAAATTATTAAAAATAAAAAGGTATTAATCGGTAAAAAATATAAAAAAAGGTATTAGGCGCAGCAGGATTCGAGCAGGCGACCTAAGGATTACTATGAAACACTACAAAGTCCTCCGCTCTACCGTAG